>JAOPUG010000333.1:987291-1000341 GCA_027564375.1 Micropterix facetella | reverse complement strand
ATTTTTACAGATTTATTGACAATATTTTTATCTATAGATTTATAGTGTTACTTTTAGAATGTGATTATTGTTTTCCTTATAAAAAGAATGTCATATACTTAGCACCACCGCGGCGGGCCTCGTGACTACATAAAAGCGGTTTTTAATAAATTAATAAATAATGAAAACCAACTTTATTTATATAAATGACCCAGCATCAGATATTCTAAGTTAAAAACATGCTTCGGCAATTAATTAATATATCAAAATTGAAAAATAGGTCTAAGAAATAGTCATAATGAATAAATAGGCAAGATTCCAAAAGTGGGCACGATACCGGAGTCCAAGAAAACAGTGCAAAGCGGCTACAAGGAGCAGTCAAATATGTTATACAAACCTAGACAACATCAGGCATAAGTAGTCACACTGTCAAAGAGGGGATGGTGCACTCCCCGAAAGTAGTAACCCACTATTAAAAGTCCTCCCAAAGGGACACTCAATACTTCGAAAGATCCCGAAAAGCTGAGAAGTACACCCTGCAACCTACTAGGTCAGGATGACACAGGCAGCTGGCCAACGCACGTACCGAACACTATATTTTTATAATGTGTTCCCCGGGTCGTCGGTCACCCTAATTCGTAGAGTTTTTCTTTTGAACTCGCTTGACTCGACATGAATTAGATAGTATGGTAGTCAAACCATAGAAAATCACTATTTTTCAACCTATCGGCATTTTACCTTTTCTGAAAGTGCGCAAACTCTCACCGCGAATAAGGCGGGCATTGGCTCTTACTCCAGTAATCGCAGGGTCAATCGCAAGACCAAAATAGTCCACCTCATGGCTACTATAAGCCCAGGACAAAGCTGCACGATCCACAATCTCGAGCTCTACAGGCAGAACGCACGCGATAACGGGCAAAGCCAAAGTGGAAGTCTTTCTGAACATATATTGGGTGTTGCAGATGCTGCCTGCGACGATGAAGCGCATGGGTGACCTCCGAAATGGATGGCCAATCCCTACTATGATCGGTATAAGCCACCTTAAGGATACCAACTACCTTGTAAATAGTGAGGGCCGCCGGACAGCGTATCCCCCAATCGGCTCTACCGATTCGACGGAGCGTCAGGAAAAGTTCCCGCGATTAGAACGGCTATCTAGGAATCAATCCATGTGTATCTCCACTGCTGAAAGTAAACTGCATTACTCCACACTCTCCTAAGACTCGCCCTCAGTTGTCCTCTTCCATCTACTTCCTGACATTTTTCTTATATCTACGGAACAGCGGGTCTGAAGTATGTCCTATGCTGCGTCCGGTGCGCTATCTCCATAGGATGATCTTCCGTCCCCAAGGATTGTCGGTTCATCTATATAATATGTGAACTGTGAGCTACGTTTTCAGTTTCCTACCTTCTATTCCTATCTACCATTATACCTTCATTCTCCGGCGAATTTCCTTGTTCCAGATCTCCTAAAAGAGCTTCCGTGCATCTCTCTCTGTAAAGCTCGCCAAGCAACTTTAATGTTGGGAATGAGCCCCATAATCAAGATTCAGATTTCTGCAAAAAAGAAAAGAAAAACTGTAAACAAAATCACTTTTTTTGCATTTGGTATAACAATCTCCTTACGGTTTCCTGGTTATTCCTTGGTTATTGCAATAACTCCATTTAACTACCTACAAATCGATTTGCCGGTTACCTGTCAAAAATGTAAGATGCGTGTTTCCGTGTTGCAAATAAAATAGATTTATTTAAATTAATAATTTAAAAATACATAAAATACATAAAATACTGTATTAAAATATTTTATTTCTGTTTTATTGCAAAATTCATATATTTCAGGTCCTTAATTAATAAACATATTTTGCTTGTTTGCTGCTTTCAGCCTTTGTCAAATTGTTAGATTCAGTCAGACAACAAACAGTGGTCAGAATCGCCTAAAAGGAGAACATTCTTTAATTTGCGCGCCAGCAGAACTAGGACTAATATCATTTACTATACACCAAAGTAATCTTTTAGTGAAGTGAAATCATGTTAATATAAGTGAGTGGTTGCTTCCGTCTTTTCTCTACGGTGCTTTTCTACTGACATTTTAAGATAACCATATGATTTTTCTGTTGTATTTCAGCTATAATTCCATGCACTTCTATATAGCCTTTTTATTTGAACAACTTAGAGTTCGATGCAACTTAAACAGCCGGTTGATTATAGCTTAATCTTCTTCCTACACTTATTTCAATATTTCACACTTTATTAAGAGTTCATTGTCTTGAAAAAATAATAAATGGATTCACTGGACTAATATTTGTATTTTATTAGAGGAAACCCTCCGCTTTTACCAAACGGGTAGCATTTTTTCATATAGTAGCCTTTATTATACCTAGGTTTCCGCTTGGAAATTGGGCCTCAGATATCTTCTGATTTTTAGCCCAAGGGATTGCGAGTGTACTCTCGTAAGGGTCCTTTCATTTTTCTTTGAATCGTGGGTGTAAATACTTATTTTATCGGATTCCCCTGTATGCCTTTGTTTAGGGTTTTCTAATATCTTAAATCACTTTAACTTGTAAATAAGGGTACTCTCATACCGACAAAGGTGCTCTCTTATTACACCCGCAAAAGAGTGAAGTACGCCGTGGTACTTGATCGGATTGTTTGCTGTTGGTTTTTAGAGCAAGTGCAGAGTTGGATGCGGAGTGCCGCTTGTAGAATCTGCGCGGGGCGATAGTGTAATGACGTTGGCCGATGTAGTGGGTCAGCGTCGTTCATTGTGCCACTTACCTTGGTATCGTGGCGCGCGGCGAAACCACCGCAGGCCACACGCCGCACCGTGCCGCCATCGCCACAGACGCCGTGAGACCTCGATTCCGACTAGATGCACTTACACAACATTCTGCATTGTTTACAGACGATCCGCCACTTCTACAACCATCTAGATCTAAGATTAGATGACACGGTGTTTAAGGTGTCGCTAACTTTATGTATGGTAATGTTTGTTGATGGGGTCGGTTGGGTAGTTGTGTTGCCACTGTTGCCATTGACCAGCCCTAATACGCTGAGTGTGAAAATTAAAAAAAAACAACTTAGCTTTTTTTCTTAGTCACTCCATGGCTGTGAATTCAATTACCCCATAGAAAGCGGGATCTATAACTTGCGCTCCATCGAGGACGATTGGGGAATTCGTTGCCCGGCGGCACTCATTATTAATTAGGGGTTTATATCCCTAAGGTAGCATAGAGTGCCCGTGCTAGGGATTAGCCATCCATTTCGGAGGCCGCCCATATGGTTCTTCTTCGCGTGCAGCATATGTATCTAGTGAAGATAGCCGGGGTGCACAGAACGACTTCTAGTCCATCATCGCAGGTGTATTAGCCGTGTATACTGTATATCGAGATTCTGGGGCACCCAATCTTGTCCTGGGTTCATCGTCGCCATCTGATGAACTATTTTGGTCTGTTCTATTCAGTTATGCGCGTCTTGCATAAGAGTTTGTGCCTCTGGTGGGAAAATTGGGATGCCAACGGTATGAGCCGCTCCATCTACAACTTCTTCCGTCGATCGTCCATAGCATGTCCGATTTTGACCAATATGCCACCCAAACTCGTGGGGGTCAAGGCGAGTTCAAATGAAAACACACAAACTTGGACTCACCTAAGACCCATATTATGTGTGTGTGGACTCGTTCGTCCAACCATATAATATTTCATATAGTTTTGTCTGATATTAATGGTCGCGCGGGATGAGTTGCTAGATGTGGTTGGTACATGTGTTGGCCAACTGTCTTTATAGCAACTTTGGATTTAAGACAATTACTTGGGCGAATCCGTCACCCCGAGGCATTTTAACAAACTTTATCGCTTTATCGCCCCGAGATGAGCGTAAGGAATTTGAACATTACATATCCACAATCCAGCGTTGCCTCAGCCTGCGAAAGTCCAGCTCCTTACCACGAGGTGAATTTTCAAACCCAGTGGGGTACCTTCGTGCCCTCGCTCCCAAATTTAGATGGATTTCTCTGTCAACCAGTTTAGTTCCAGGCTCGAAGTCGCTTTCGCAACCTCTACCTGACGTGATAACGCAGCATTCCGTCACGCGGAAATATCGCGAACCCTTGGCGTCCTTTACTTGACGAATATCACCCCAGATCGGGTGGCCATTGGGTCGTTTCTAAGGGTAGGTGACGACAGGTCGACACCTAACTTGGTGAAACTGCTGTGCGACGGACCTGAGGGAATACCTCGGGCTGAACTGGGCGGGTGACGCACTGGTCGGTTTACCTAATGGGGCCCAATGTGGTCGTGCAGCTCAGGCTCTATGACCATATTTGTTACCTTCGTCGGCCCGACTCACGACTCAACTCCCATCTGGCAGCCTCGCCGAAAATGGACTAAACCGTTGAGCCCGCTATGCGGTCGGATCTGGGTGCATGCATACCTCGGGCGGCCCTGGAGAGTTGATGTATTGGTCGGTTTACCAGCCTTGCTCAACTGACCAATAGCTGGGGGGTTTAGATGCGAAGCGTAACGTGACTTAAGACGCGGGGGTAGATGTTGACCTTGTCACCTATCCTTAGAGATGATCAGTGGCCACCCGATCTCGGGTGATTACGCCTATTAAATAACGCCTCGGGTCCGCGATATTTGTAAGCTACGGAATACTGCGTTATCACATTAGGTAGAGGCCGCGCGAGCGACTTAGTACCTGTTATGTTAGGGGAGTTCGAAGAAATCAGACCACAAATGGGAGAGAGGGCACGAGGGTACCTCACTGGGTTTGAAAATGACCAGTGCCTCATGGTAAGGAGTACGACTCTCGCGGGCAGTGGGAGTAGTTAGATACGGGTTTTGTCAACATTTTCCGCGTTCATCTCAGGGCGACATAACAATAAAGTTCATTGAAACGCCTCGGGATGGGGGCTCGCAAGTAGTAGGAATCTTAAATCCAACCTGGTCGGTTTACCGGCCATGTTGCTCAATCGGCAGAGACGCGAAGGGGTCTGAGAATGTATGTTGCCTCAGACGGGAGTAGATGTTGACTTGTGGTCACCTATCCTTAGAAACGATCTGTTAACGATCCGATCTCGGGTAGTATATGCTAGGTAGAGGCCGCGCAAGCGATTTCGAACCCGTGACCAGACGGGAGGAAGGTACAAATAAGGGAGTCAGGGGGCGAGAGTGCCCGTTGAGTGCCTTTGCTCAGTTCGTTGCCGTAAGGGTTGGTTTTAGACGGGAAGTGGTGGACTTGGTACGTAAATTGTATACATCCAAAAGTCTCTGCGTTCATCTCAGGGTGATATAGCTCTAAAGTTCGTTAAAACATCCTGGTGTGGCGAGTCACTTGTGGCTTAGACAATCGTTATATGTTCCTGGTAGGTCTCTAACGGTGTCATGCAACCTGGGGGAAGTTTTGTGTGAACTTTGGTCGGCCCAACTCATAAGACACTCCTATCTGGTAGTTTCCATGAAGTAAGACTTAACGTTAGGCAACAGGACCTCCGCCTGCGGTCTGCAACCTGCAGCTGTTGACATTTGGGATAGAGTGTGCGGAACCAGGGGTAATCAGGCGAGACTGGGCGGTTTATGTATGCTTGCTAGAGCATTGTGTAGTGCAAGTCAAGGTGGCACTCGGCATATAACCAGGGGGGATCTGGGGGCGTATGCTTTCATGGTAGCGGGGATAGATGTCGACTTGATATCACTCATCTTTAGAAACAATATGTTGGCCATCCGATACCGAATGATAATTGACGGGCAAAGGACGCCTCGGGTCTGCGATAAATTCGAGTTACGAATTACCGCTTACATGAGGTACAGACCGCGCAAGCGACCTCGAATCTGTGACCATGCTGGAGGACGGATAAATTTGTCTTAATCTGGGAGTTAGAGATTGAGGTCAGCCTGCTGGGCAGCAATGCTCAGTGCTTCGCTATTAAGGCCGCGTCGGTCTCTAATGGGCCGTGGCGGAGCTGGAGATGTGGATTGTATTGTCCACAAAGTCTTCCCACGGGAAAAAGAACGATCAATATCATTATACCTCGCTGGGGTGACAGGTTCGCCCGTTGCATCGACAACTCCAATGACGCTAGATCTCGTCCCCCCCCCCCCTCTTGTCACGGAATCGGGACCTGATGATGATGCCAGTCCTCAACGTTTCTTTCGTCTAACCCTCGCCTTTAGCCCTTCCAGTGCGCGCGATGTTGTCATTGCATGACATCCCGTGTAGATAAAATGACTATTGTCGTTAAAACTGGCCTTGTAGTGAGCGACTTTTCAACTTTCGCCTTCCGCTTTGGACCATTAAATAGCCCAAGTAAGGCCTTCTAGGCCAGGGACGATGAGAAAGCAGTCATGGCCGTCGGATACGGAACCTGAAGAACAGAATATCTTGACCTGATCATGGAGTCTTTTTCTATATTTCTACTACATGTAATAATTAGATTAAACCCCCTCCTCCCTATCGCTCCCGCAAATTTCTTGCTTTTGTGTCCAAATATTGCGAAGAATTTTAGATTCCCTGCAGTAGGATACCCTATGGAGACCTCGGTCCAACAAAGACAGTTATATTATAGGGGTTGCCACACTCGATCTCTGCGTACCCAAAAGACCGCAGCTTATCCAAATCTCCGCTGATAGAATACTGTAATTGTCAGTATCAGGATGGAATACGCTGCTTCCGCAAAAGCCCACCTCTGCGAGCGAGTCCTTAGCCATGCACGAATATGCAACGCACTTAATCTGAGGAACCTAAGGATCTTTATGAACGCGATGACGGTTGATGAATACTCCAGATCATGCAGCTTATCCGTTTTCTCGTGATCTCTGGAACCTGAACGGTTCTATGTTTAGGAATAGGCCAGATGGCTCGAAAAGAATGCTTAAAAGGCTATCCGAGGATCAACTGAAATATTTATGGTCAATGGTAGACATGTATAGATAGCCTATTTATCTAGTTCTCATGGGTCTATCTGCAGTAAAAGCACTGCCTGTGTTTTCTTTTGTGAGATGCATTTTATGAATATCTAGTATCATTCCGGGTTACCTTTATGTCTCAATCGTCTAAGAAAGCTATTATTTTAGAAAGGTGCAATTTAAAATTATTCGATGATATCAGCGTATTATTCAACGGGGATTCCTCGAACGTGGTATTTTGGGTCTTTTAGCATCGTCAGTGAATGAGTAATACTTTAGCTAAAAGTGGGGAGATGGAACATTTGTGAACCTCGCGAAAGCAGCTGTGACGTAGGCGACGATATAACCGCACAGTGAACAGGTTTATAAGTAGACCAATGATGCTTGATAGTTAAATTTAAATTCCTACTAAAAAAAATTGATTCCCAAAGCTTCTGTGATTTCTTATTTGACTGTGTTAGTCATTATTCACAAAAAAATAACACAGTAGTGTTCCAGTTTTTCATTTGAGTTTCCTATGCAAAGTAGTAAAGAAGATGTTCTTTTCGGGAGACAGACGCCATCAAGTTCTTGGAGGAAGACCGATGAAGCTTGATGGAAAACGAATGGTAAAGTAGTAGACGAAGTTAAGGAAGACCGATGAAGCTTGATGGAAAACGAATGGTAAAGTAGTAGACGAAGTTAAGGAAGATATTGTGATAATGCAAAATTTTTGTACTGAGATTTCAGTGCATTTACATATTATATGGTATAACGAATCAAACAAAGTGGCTACTAAAAATGTATATTTTCCTGTCCCTCCATTTGTTTGCCTGACTACGTGCCAAGAAACCGGCGGCTAAGAAGTGGAAGAGGTGGTTGCGATCAATACATACTGGGTGAGAATTTCCAGTGCTTCGCCGTTTGGAATTGGCTTTTGACGGGCATATGGTGGATCTTCGACTTGTGGTTTCTATTATCCACCAGACATTGAACTCATTCCTGGACGAAAGAACAACATCGGTCATTATAAAATCCTGGGGTAGAGGATTCCCTCGCAGCAATTGACAACTCAAGTCTCTGTTTTAGGAAATCTACGTTTCCAGACTCTCCCGGTGCCATACACAACACTGCTTTGCAAAGTGCACTCTCCAGTGCTCGCTCGGAATATTTACTTAATTCAACTCACAGGAGGCTTTCGAAGGGTATCTGAACAAAGAGTTGGACAAACCGCATAGAAAAACTGGTTTTGCGGTCCAACCTGTATGAGAGCATTAAGCTATAAGAAGAAGAAAACCGCCTCACCGAACAAAAGACCTTTTCAGGGTTGCTACCACACATCTCAAGATTCGTATGTTCGTTACAACCACATCATTTTCTTTCATAATCTAAACTGTCGTGGGCTCTTTGCACTATTTCCTCGACTATATCGCGTCTATAGTTAAAAATTGACTTTACCCTCTGATATTTCCATATCTCGTCAGTATATTAACGATTATGACGTAATGCTGCCTTTTTAACAGCACGTCTATTCGTGCTAGGGATTAGCTCTCTGATTACGGTTATAAAACTGTTTAAAAATGTCTAAATCTTTCACACATAATCTAATTTGACTATGTATGTGTGTATTAGCGCAAAAACTAAAATACAGCCACGCATAATGTTAAATTCTGTTACCGCTGTCCGATTCTGTTACCGTATGAATCGCTTTTGAATTTATTATATAGAAGTACACAGAGTTTCGAGATGGAGCTTCATCACCAAACTACTAATTCAAGCCTTTGTCACTTTCTAGTTAACTTACCACAGCGAACATCGTAAAAAATCCTATATCAAAAAAAATCTCTACTTAAATCCATCGTTAGGTAACACGCGATTTCCAATATGGCGCCACAAAGTAAAAACAAATGACAGAAGTAAAATATAAAATACATTCTTTAGCCCAAAGAGTACCATTTTAAAAAATAGGAATTAATTTTTGGCCCGTCCGTAGTACTACATAAGACGGGCAGATAGTTTGATGCATGCTGTGCTTTTTTTCGTCCGCCTTAGGACTTCCCGTGGTTCGATCTTAACCAAATTTGGTATGCAGTTTCCCTGGATTACGCCAAATAGCCCTCCGGTGGCAGCAAATTCGATCCGAGTCGCGTAGGTGCTACTGTAGGTGAATTCTGGTTTACTTGGCCTGGGAGAGAATCTGACCAATAGGTGGAGCAAGCATAGCGTATATGCGTAGTTTAGGAATCGTGGTCACGAAAGAAACTTGTTGGAATTGAATTCAAGCAATTTTGGTTAAGTCAGAGATTACTAATCACGGGTAGGGCCAAAGTTGCCGATGTATATCGCTACTATTTCTGTTATTTAATATCATTGACGCAAGTGTCCAGTTCCAGAAATTTTCAGTATAGCCCAGGTATGATATATAATATATCGATGAAAATAAATACATAAAATAAAAATAAATTCACATTAATGAAAAACTACGTATGGTGTTATTTTGATAAATGTTCTTCCCACCAATGCCGAATCCCCCTTCTAGAGTCTTTCAACTCTCAACTCGTTGGGAATCGACCACGCTGCCGTACTTTCATAATAATGTTTATAGTGGTCGTGTTAACTGGGTCAATGAACTGATTTGGCCTTGATTTTCATTTGCCCCAAGACGGGAAAACTGACGCGAAGAATTGCCTCGCAAAAAAACTGTTCTTCACGCGCATGCGCTCGCTCACTCAGTTTCCTCAGAAAGCTTAGCATTTGAATGCAACGCCCGAACGAGCGTACGAACGCCTGAACTCAATTTCCGTTACTTTAATGGCTCCATTCTCGCGTAATGTCGCAGAGGCGTTTACATAAAGCGAGTGGGCGATGCGTTGCTTGAACTCGACTCAAGTTCACTGACGAATCGTAACGTGGCGTTTGGCAACGATGATGTTAAGTGTCACAATAGAACATTGCGATGGGTGTTCTGTGGTCTTACCGATGTCGAGAAGAATTCATTACTATAACCGGAGACTGGCGACTAATCACCTGTCAGTAGCCTTATGTTCAGTTAGACCATTGGTATCGTGGTATTTGTTCCTTCTATCCCGGGTGATTTTGTCTTTATACCTGGAGAAAGTCCAAATTGAAAGTTGTTGCCTTCACGACACGAAAGTCTTGTTCGGTCAGCGATGCTACTATATAAAAAGGCGAAGAGGAAAAGGTAAGAATTGGTAGAGGCGATTGCGTTGTGTTAGAAGGGTTAGGAGGGACCAAGGTCTCAAACAAATGCACTCTCAAACGGACGGGCCTGTAATAGAGAAGGAAATCCCTTCCCCCACAAAGACCACCGACGGTATACCAGGATATTTTATAACAAGGGAAAAAATGATGTAGTGGCCTCCTCGGAGTCTACAAAGGCCGCTCTCCTAAAGATCCTCAACCCGTTTGCCGATGACTTTCATTCAGAGACATGTTGGTAAGACCGGCGTCCTGGTTCAGACGTCAACCAGGGAGGGTTGAAGAACATGTCGGCAGCTGCACCGAAATCAAACATCAGCCTATTTCTTGCTGTGGACATTTTCCATGGAAAAATTCACTCCCAAGTTGCATGGAACCATTAGGCCCCACGGTTAATGACCAGAACAGGATGTAACCTCAGCTAATTTCCTGCTTTGGTCATTCTTCGTGGGGCCGAATTCTTCCTTTCAGTCTGGGCCTAATTCCTAGTTTGTGTTTCTTTTGTCGAACCAACTCATGGTTCAGCTCCCATCCAGTAGCCTCCCCGAAAATATACTTACACTGGAAGGGCCAGGAAGGATTTTAAGACACCCCGAGGCGTTTCAACGAACTTTATCGTTATATCACCTCGAGATGAGCGTATGGAATTGTGACGATAAAAATCCACGTATTCAGCTCGGCCAAAGCCAGTTAGAAACCAACGCCTTATTAGCGAGGTACTAGGCAAGCACAGCTAAACCCAACGGTCCGACCTCACTCCCTAACTACCAAATTTACAATTTATCCTTCTACCCGTTTGATACATGTATCAAACCATGGCTCGAAGTTGCTTGCGCAACCTCTACCTATCGTAATAACGCGGCATTCCGTAACTCGACGCGGATATGTCGCGGATCCGTGGCGCCCTTTACTCAGTCTGCGACCAGAGATCGGGTGGCCAACAGATTGTTCCTAAGGATAAAAAGAAAATTTTGTATTTAAGACTATAGTCGGGCGAGCCCGTCACTCCGAGGCGTTTCAACGAACATTATCGTTATATCGCCCCGAGATTAAACGTACAGAATTTGGACATAACATATTTACAATCCAACTACGCTACTGCCCGCCGGAGTCCTACTCTTTACGGCAAGACAATGGGAATTGTCACTCAGCGGGCAGCCTCACCCCCTGACTACCAGATTAGGTCGGATATTTCCGTTCATCCGCCTGGTCCAAGTCTCGTAGTCCCTTGCGGAACCTCTACCTATCGGGATAACGCGACATTCTGTGACTCGGAAATATCGCGGACCCGTGGGGTCCTTTACTCGGAGAACCACCCGAGATTGGTTGGCCATCGGGTCGTTTCTAAGGGTAGGTGACGATAGGTCAACACCTACCCCCTCGCCTTAAAAATTATTACGCAACTATACTCCCCGGCTATTCCGGTTGTTTGCCAGTTGAGCAAGGTCGGTAAACCGACCAATATATCAACCGTCCAGGGCCGCTCGAGGTGTTACCCCAGGTCCGACCGCAAAGCGATTTTCATCGGATTATTCTCTCTTCGAGGAGGCTGCCAGATGGGAGCTGAGCGTGAGTCGGACATACCGGTGTAATAATATAGTCATTTGACCGGATCTGCATAGCTCCATTAGGATTTAAAGGATAAGGATCCGTGTCTAAGGATAGGTCACGACAGTTCGACATCTACCCCCGCGTCTTAGGGAACATACATTCTCAGACCCCTCCGGGTCTCAGTCGATTGACAACACCACCCTCAGCCCTGGAGGACGGCATTGAGTTTGGGAAAAGACATGAAATCCAGTGGAGCTGAATGAAGGGTAATGGGGTATGTTCGAAGACCGTGACTAGCCGTGATCCCTTTTTTGTCAAAAAACTGCTGCACAAGAATGGTTATGTAGAAGACAACAATCACCCGACTCGTGAACTTCGGGTCGGATACGACCAATTCTTGCGAGCGGATATGTTATTACTTCCAAATGTTTTTACTGCATTGAAATCAAAAGTTAATGGTAAAATGATACTACATTTTGTAAACGATGGCAACGCATATATACACACTTATGCAGATCACGTCTATAAGAAAACCGTTCTAACAACCGCTACAAAACAAAGACAGAAAATAGAGGAAGCTTCGGTCTGCGTAATTCTATATTTATTGTCCAAGCGATGCTCGCATTTCTTTTTTCTATAAAAAATCAGTCCTGGAACGTATTCATCACAGTATGTACTCTTCTGGAATTCTTTGTTTATCATTGCGGTTCTTGTACTGTTCTTTCATGGATACAGTAATTTTACAATATGTTCCATTGCAAACTATCGATGGGTCCATTCCGTCTCTACATGCAATCCTTTATTAAACATTCTTACGAGTTTATTATCCAACAGCAGAGTAAGAGATTTCGCGTGCGATGGCTGAGTGGTTCTCGCTAGGCGTTGTCGACTTGTGCTGAGTCGACTTTGCGCTCGAATAGAAAGGAGGTTACTAGTGACTAGACAGTAGTAGTGGCGGTCGAGGTCGATGACCGCCGCTTGCCGTGGACTCTTTTTCGCAAGTAATATTTTTCACTAAGAAAGCTGGATCTCTCATAGAGGAAAGTCTCGAGATGCGACTAGACTAGCAGGTTAATGATAACACTACGGAGGAAGCGCTCAATCATAAAGATGACGTAGGCGATGGCACAAGCTTGCTTTATATAGAACTGCTACATCTAGATATTAATATACTAATGGTTGCAGTCCTAATTGTACCAGTTGTAGTCGAAATTGTGTCGTCATCAGAAGTCAATCTGGTCAAACCAATAGAATATGTATTTTTTTTTATTCGAAAAACAGTTTACATTCCATCTTATTATTATTGGATGTAAAACTAAAAACGTCTTCTACTAAATTACTACTTTTATCATAAAATACTAGCTAGACAACTTAATACTAAATTAAGATTTGAAATACCTACAGCATAGAAAAATATTAT
>JAOPUG010000333.1:975303-987191 GCA_027564375.1 Micropterix facetella | reverse complement strand
CCCGTTGGGTGGGTCGATGGAACATTCAGCGGAAAGCAGCTCAGCAGATCAGGGCAGTCCAGCTTGTGGGTAAAGAGTGAATTAATAAGGAGAAAATCTATTAGATTGGCTCTCAAAAAAATCAGTTTTGGCGATATAATCCGAAAGAATTTAAATCGAATCCACATCAGAATCGTTTTCTGACTTTTTTCAATATCTGATATATATTTTTCATAACCTGTATTTCATACCACACTGCCATACTTCAAGCTGCTCCGGACAAGTGATGTAAAAAGGAGCATGACAACGCGGTAATCCTTCAACTGTTTCGTTACCCTCCAAATTAATCCCAGCAATTGGTAACATTTGGAAGTAATCTGCTCAATATGACGATTGAAACTAAGTTTACTGTCAAATAGCATTCCTAAGTTGGTGAATTTAGATGTTGTCGGTTTAGAGGTTGTGCCCGTTGATGGTATATGGGTTTTGTATAGGTCGTAGAGATCTAGAAATGTCATGGTTTTGCATTATTTACCTTAGCAGTATTCTTCTATATCTGTGGGGACATACAAAATATCAAAAACGAGTTTCAAATTCTCAGCTAATGGAGTCACAAAAATGGTAGACAGGATTCGGTTGTGATTGGCGGTAATCTGAAGTTGAGATCTCTCGAAAAAGCAAATAGTAATTAAAACGTACGTCTATCCTTAGAAACGATCCGTTGGCCTACCAATCTCGGGTGACATTCGCCAAGTAAAGCACACCTCAAATCCGCGTCTACCCCATGGCCTCTAGGCCGCGCAAGCGACTTTGAATCCACGACCAGACGGGAGGATGGAGCAATCCGTCTGCATCTGGAAGTCAGGGGGCGAGATGGCCCGCTCTGTGTCTTTGCTCAGTACCTCGCTGTAAGGGTTTGGCTTCTGAGGGACAGTGGCGGAGCTTGGTACGTGGATTGTTTTCGTCCACAAATCTCTGCGTTCATCTCAGGGTGATAACACATTATAGTTCTTTGAAACATCCTGAAGTTGCGGGTTCGTCCGTAGTTTTTATACCAGCCAACGGTAAGTTGTACCTAATATATGATTGAAAAATATATAGGATGCCGTTTAAAAACTAAATATCTTCAATTTTGGATTGCCCTGGAAATATAGAAACAGGAGATATTTAACAACATATAATCTTTTTGTCCGGCATATCAGGCGGATGAAGCATTGGACTGGGTCTGAATTGTGGTAGTCTTCCAATCCCTTGTGGTAGACTCCAATTCTTTATTCATCTCTATGAGATTAATAAACATTAAACTAATGAAATACGACAAATGTTACTACATTAAATGTAAACAATCCAACGCGTGAATGTGACATTTTGAATATATTTCAGTAGTGTAGAAGTAAATCGGAATACATTTAACATAAAATCATGTAAATGATACTAATTCAATTACATAAGTTTGCATTTCATTATGGGTAAATATACCTAAAGATTGACATAGGTAGAAATATACTTCATTGTTTATGAATCGCTTAAACGATTAGTTCATTGGCCTTTGTTTTATTATCATTTTTAAAATATATTTAATTCTGTCAAGTTCCTGACTACTTGCCAGGGAACAGTATTTAGCATAGATCTTTGTTATACTTACTCTTACCTTCATTAGCACTGAGGTAAGGTGTTTCTGGCCGTATATACATTATTGTCTTCCACACAATATTTGCATAACTAAATAATATATGGAATATATTATCATCAACCATATTCTCACGTGAGGTTTCCATTTTTTTATTTTTTTATTTTTACATAACATGTAGCTTTTTAAAATGTAATCATAGATGAGTAGGGCTGTATTAATTTTTTATACTTTTGTCACAATGGAATAGAAAGAAACAATTTATTTTTTGTGTAAAAAAATCAACGTATACTTGGTATATAAAATAATCGTTTGTGATTTATTAGTTATGTGCAATATATAGAATATAATGGAAAAGAATAAGATTATTGTATTAAAAATAATTTAATATATGGAAATTTACGCACGTTTTTGATTAAAAAATAATACAAGCACAAATGGCAGACTTATCACTATAGCGATATCTTACAGTCAACCATTTGATAACTTATTTTTTCAATTGTCATCGTACATCACACATAGATGTATGAAATTAAATTTAAAATAACCTAATACAAATTATGGTTATAAGTTTATGTTAAAGTTACAATATAACTAACCTAATTTTATGTAATGTTAGCTAACCTAATTTTTTATTGTCATCGTATAATATATGTGTATGTATGCATGTGTGTGTGATTGTGATATATTAAGATCTATGAAGAGCCTATGAAGAGACAGAGCAATTTAGCAAATTCACTGAGTGCCCTTTCATTTAACTCTATATTAACTCGTAGTTAGGGTATAAGATGCTTGGTTTAACTGCCGAACTAAGCAAATTTGCATCAACAAATTTAGAAGTACTATTTAATTAGTAGTAAGTAATAGTGTTAAAGTTAAATATATAAATAAATATATGGATATATCACAAAAATCAAAATAAGATGAAGCGATGGCAATTAAGTAAATATATGTAAATATATACTTGTTAAAATGGTAATTTTAGAATGTATACTTTGAATATAATAAAAATATATAAGATACAGTATACCAAGTATATATAAGATTTATTTGAACTATTAACCCTTTATGGGTATATGTCAAAAAACAGGAACATATGTAACCACTCACTATTAGGTCGATATTTAACAGAAAATTCTACCGAAAATCATCTTTATCGACATTTGTCGTACCCCTGGAATGCTCAAATGGCACAAAAGCGCCTCGCATGATGTCATATATAATGAATTCATTTATAAAACAGATAAGTAAAAACAAATATGATGTTTGGTTATTTCAGACGCGCGCTGGGCGGATTTTTTGTGATTTTATGGTGCATGGCGTATTAAATTATAAAAATTATTATTTCCTCAACGTTCAATAGGTAATTTTTCTATGTATCCGTAACCACAGAATAATTGCATATCTTTATAATTTAATGACTGTATATGTACTTACATAAAAATAAATAAATTATAAATAAATATTTTTTTAAAAAGATTCCCTATAATGGTTTAAGGTTGTATTTCTCAGTTTTAGCTTTTTATGAATTGGTTCCTTTCTTTATAACTCCAGCCAGTTGTATTTGCCCATATTGGTAATTTTAGACATTTTTGTCTAGGCTGACCCTGAAAAATCTTAACTTAAAATCTAGCCCGAAAAATTATCTACACATAAGAGTAACCCCATCACGATCGGTTCAGTAATTGTGAAGATTTTCGGGTACATACAGCGAAAAGTCTATATCCATAAATCGTCTTTTATATGTTATACATTTGATTATATAACATTATGATTTAATAAATGGTTATACTTAGGCCATTCTGATTTTTTCTGGATTCTGATAAAGTAAAACACTTACGATGTTTATATTGTATTTATTATTTTTCAAATTATTCTCCATGATAATTTATATATTTTTTATTCTTTAAAACTATTGGGAAAAGCAGTTAGTCAAATCTTTTTTAGAGGTCTCCTCAATGGCTTCTCCGAACGTTATCACCGTCGCTTCAGGGGTCGTGAACCGTATACCTAGAGGTTTATCCTTAATTTTTGGAAATTAAAAGAAATCTCAGGATGCAAGGTCCGAAATGCATGGTGGAAGCGTCATCAGTTCAACGACTGAGGTCTTGAAAAACGCCGTTGTCATCTTAGCCATAGTTATGTCTTAGCAGAGTAGGCGGATGCATTATCACGATGGTGGATTACTCTGCTGCGAGGACGCTTTTCTCGATTTTTTTCTACACTGGGCAAGCAAATGTTAAACTACCAATCTGCAGTGACTGCTCTTTGGTTTTCAAGAGAAATTGTCGTATAATGTCCCGTCTTGATAAAACAGAAGCAACCATAATTTTACCATTGCTTTCGTCGGCAAATCCTCCAAAATAAAAACTCAATTTGCCGATTGACTCTCTTTCAGGTTCGTAATAGTACACCTACCTTTCGTTTCCCGTTATTATATCACATACTACTAATGATTGGCCTCCATCGTATTTTTTATCATTTTATCACGCCACTCTACACACTATCATTTTTATAAACTTCGTTAACTCATACAGTATCCATCTCGAATATAGCTTCCAAACTTGCAGGTGAACGTGCAAAATATTTTGCGCTTAGCTCATGCCAATGTTCAACGATTACGAATTTGCTATCAAGTATTTATTTAACCGATTGAATTAGTTGTCGTACAGCATCAACGTTAGTTTCTATTACCGCCGTCGCCGGCCGGCCTTCGCGTAAATCGTCGTGGAGATGCATATATCCACATTTCTATACATTATACCCGAAGACATTCTATACGAAGTACACAGAGCTAAGAGATGGGGCTTGATTACCAAATGCTAAACGAACTATTTAGCAACGTTCTTGTTGACTTAAACCCCAGTAAAAATCATAATAAATCATAAATCGAAAATGTTATCAACTTAAATCCATTGTTAGGTGAACACGCAATTTTAAAGGGGGCAACATAAAGAAAAAACAAATACAAGATGTAAAAAATAAAATGTATTCTACAGCCAAAAAGTTCGATTTTCAAAAATAGGAATTAGGTACTAATTTGATACTTTAACGCAAGGCCAGTCCCAAAAACTTATAATTTGGCCCACTTTTCTAAAGCGTATAGCAAGAAGTTCTTACGAAATCGAATGAGTCAGTGTGGCGCATTCTATCTATCGTACAACACAGACCGCTCAAGTGGAAAGTCTTAATACGTACGACAATGTCTGGTAATATTTTAAAGTGTCAGGTGTACCGTTAAAGATGATAACGCCCCAGCCAGATTTATCGCCGCTCATTAGAGAAAGGAAATTTCCTACCGATTCCCTTTTGGGTAGATCACATCAAAGTGACGCGCGTTCGGTTGCATAACTACAATGATTCATTTGTTTATATGTATTCTTAAAGAAATAGCTAGGTATGATTTTATAAAGATGTGCTTCTTATTATAGGCCATCCACCTTATTACTTAACGCACTTTAGGGGAAGGAGGCGTTGTGAGATTTTATTACTAATTGTAACTGCGGAATAAAAATATAATCAATGCAAGCAATAGAAATCGGACAAAATATTTCAAGATATACAAATAAAGAAAATTGTCCTAAGGAATGTCGTATGATATGTGTTACCCGTCGTTTAGGCAGTCATCGTATCGTGAACATAGCCAAATTGAAAAAAATATTTTGCAAAAAAAAAAAACATGTGGAATTATCGGAAATCGATACATTCGAAGCAGTCAGAGGCAAATGCGGCAATAGTCATATCTTATCACACATTCATTCGTAGGCGAAAAAAGAAGGATTTCAACTAGTAGTTTTGTATATATTTTAATAATATATAAAATTGTATATATATTGATAATATATCGGCTGGTTATTTGCATTACAGACTGTGTTGGAAATGAGGATACTGAATAGCTGATCGAGGAAGACATCAACGACTACAACCAATATAGACATGATACCAATAATGGTTAATCTTAGATCACCAACAATTGGCAAAAAAAAAATCCCGCCTTAAAACATACTCTATATTAATTAAAGTACACCTAGGTATAAGATAAGATAGAATTATTCCTGCATAAAAACTTAGTTTAGGACATGAAGCTTGTATACCTAAAATTGACTAATATTGACATATATATTGTCGAATACAAAAAATTACAAGATAATATTGTTTGCTAAGTTAGAATATAAATTAGGGTTTGTAATTCTGTAATCAAGGAGATACCTTAACCAAGTAAAAAAAAATTTACTTGTGTCTTAGATATTTAGTTTATAACTGTGGGTTGGTTCTTAAATAAAAGAATATGTGTAACAACAATAAAAGAACTTTGCAGTGCAGTTCTACATATTCTCTAGTTTAGGTGGTGCCTTCTTATTTAAAAACTAATAATAAGTTTTCATATTAAAATACTAAATTTTTAATTGTGAATTTTTGATCCATTCTATAAAAAAAATGTTACGTCTCTTATCTGGAGAGGGGTTGGGAGAGGAGTGGGACGTACGGCGCTCAAGAATGTCTTAAAACGCGCTATGTAATATATGAATTGATCCTTATGTGGCTATGATCTCAAAATTTTTACCTTTTCTTTTATTATATTAAATATTTTTTTAAGCAATAATGGTATAATAAAGTCATTTCTTGATACATTACATTAATAGTACCTAGATCCTTTACCTATGTACCTGCCGTTTTAAAATTGGACTTCGGTTCGAGTTAGAATTTTGAATTCCAATAAGATTTCATTCAAAGCCAGGTAATTGCAAGGCAAGGCACGACCACACACTTCACAGCAAACAGAAGCAAAGTTGTAGGTGTTGTGACTGGAGACTCTTTATCATCCACCTTACTCGCTAGACCTTGCCCCAGCAGATTTGTATTTTGACAGAATTTGGATAACTTCTTACATGCCAAAAAACAACGACGCAGAGGCAGTGAAAAATGTCTCCAAAGCTTTTATCGATTCCTGTCCATACAACCTCTTGAATTGGAGGCAGAGAAATGTTAATGTAGAGGCATTAACAAACTGCCATTAAAATGGCAAAACTCCATATACCTACATTTCGCTGTATTCACTTTCTTATTTGCTTGCTTGTGTACTTTCTTATATAGTTTTAATTCTTGATTACATTAAAACTAGTGCATATATATGACATATAAGTTTTTCTTTATTTATTTGTTTTTTTGCATCAAAAAAGTTAGAATAATAATAAATATTCCTTAAATTTAAGAACAGATTTATTTTATAGAAAGTACTACACGATGAGACTAAACGCGCTGCATTTGAAGATGTTATCAAGACGCGTTGCTTGATTTTTCAGAATAAACCCTGAAAAAATATAAAAATTAAAACAAAAAATAACTGACCGTCTCCTATAACGAATTCCTTGTATTGCTTCCTTAATATTAAGGTGACTGCTGATGCCATACAACGCAGAATCATTCGAGAAGCTACCTCTAAATCTAGTGCCCTTGTATTTATTTATTATGACTGGGATATACTTGACGGCTACGAGACCAGGGGCCGCTGCGCTGTTGGCTAAATAAATCGGAATGATACACCAAGGGAAACACCAGCGGACCGCAATACATCTAAAGCCTATTATTGCTTGCGCGGAGATACCATCCTTACGGCAAGCGAACACCAGCGGGACGCAATATGCCGAAAGACTATTATTGCTTGCGCGGAGTTACCAATCTTCTAAAATCGCGAGCGAATAATATTTTTTGGTCGAATTATATTGAAAACAAAATTAAAAAATTAGTTCATCACATTTTAACTAATTACTTGGTACGTATTACCAATATAGTTTCAAGTTGTTTGTCGCTTTAGATTTCAAGAAAAATGCAAAATACAAAAAGGCGATGATTTCAGCTTTTATTTATTTTTATTCAGAAGAAAATCGAATTATTGAAATTTCGCTTAAAGCTTAAGAAATGCTACAAGATTCATATTTTTCATACCTAAATTTGACTGCAAGATGTCAGTTTTTCTTTGTTTGAGAGAGGTAGTCACCTTAATGTGTACACATGGTTCGGTTGTAGAAAATGCACAACTTGTAGAATTTGAGAAGCTATATGAAGTTGCCTCCATTATCTCGTATTCAGAATGTATGAATTAATAAAACTGCAACTACATAGGTAAGGACCTAATACGAGTATAAGAGTCGACCGCTTTTACGACTGTATTCCTCGGATTTGTGCGAATTCAACAGTATTTATTTGGGAACATTGGTTTTCGAGTTATGTTATATATTTTTAAAAATAAATAATGGTAGTAGTCAAGTCACGCTAGCCCAAATTCATGATTTTATGCCTCGGTAACATAGTCATCAGCGGATTATGTATTAAATAATAAAACATTAATATCACAAGATCGCTTTCGACGTTCGAAATTATATTTTAATCCACTGGAGAACATTACTGTATACTAAAAGGTGCATTTTATTTTAAAATTCTCTTTCTTTGTAATCGACCACACCAACTTGACGCACGTACATCCGAACTATCGAGATAGTTCTGGTGCGCAACCTGATTTTTGTTGGCTGAGATGAGGCAAATGGACGCAACCTTATAATATAAGTAAGTATATACGTGCACATTTATGTATCAAGGAATTCGGGCCCCGTTACTCCATTAAATATTTATCATTGTACCTATTTTACTTTATTCAAAATAGTGCGGCAATAGATAGTTTTGAATTATGTACATAGTTATTGTTGAAGGCAACCCGAATATTGCTAGACTCTTTGTTCCTCCAGTTTATAAGTAGATAGAGAGAGTCCTACGTATTTTTGGGTTGGGATGTTGTAACCGAATCCGTTTTTTTTAATACTTCATCTAATTTACCCATTTTTTCCATTTTGTACCGAAAAAATGGACGCGTGCGCATGCCATCTTTTTTTAAATGCGACATATGGCAATCGAATAAAATAAGCTAGGGTTTTTTATATTTTGTCGCGTTCCGTTTTCTCAAGTAACGATATGGCCAGGAGTCATTATTTTTGTGTCAATGGAAGATTTTTGTAGGCTATATCCATAAAAACGAATAGTTTGTTTGATTTATATTTATTGAAAATTTCGTTTAATACAAACAACATGGAAAATCACGATTGATCTGGATATTATCTGATACGCCTGGGAAAACTACAAAGTCAAACGCACGAGATAAAACCTAGCCACAACATGGGCTATCAGATTCGCCTTTAATAGACCACAATGACCCCTTTATACCATTCAACGTCAAATAAAATAAAACAGTTTTTGTTCTACGTAAATAGACAGATAGATCTTTATGGATATAAGTTTAAAGTCTTATACATACAATTTCAATAGGTCTATTTTAAAACTATTATTATGATTTTATTAAAAAAAATCTTTAAAAGGATATATATTATTTTCTACTAGAAAGACTTCAGCGGATGTTTTAAGTCCTTAACATGTTTCAGGGTTATCCACTGCATTTAATAATTTCTTGTATATTTTCGATCCATAGACGTACTTACACCGATTGTTCTGACTTCTTCAGAGAGTGATTGACAGACTGTAGTCATAATAGTTTTTTTACTATGCTGTAGTGCTCCGCTTTGCCTGGTTGGGAATAGTAAAAACATTCTATTTCTACTATGGGTTGGGTATGGAGTGGAATTACAAAAACTCTCTAGCAGTCATA
The DNA here is from genome assembly GCA_027564375.1 of Micropterix facetella. Lineage (NCBI taxonomy): Eukaryota > Metazoa > Arthropoda > Insecta > Lepidoptera > Micropterigidae > Micropterix > Micropterix facetella. The sequence continues at coordinate 977,928 of JAOPUG010000333.1, read as the reverse complement.
TCACGGGGGACATGTGCTAAACATCGAATTGCCTGCTTTTATGGAAAGCAAATACCCGCTGGCAATCGACAGCGCATGCCCATAGTTCGACTTCGTAGGAAAAAATATTCTGGTATTTAGTCAGATGGACCTTAGACAGTACAATGTCCTTTTTTCGACGCGTTCTGTAATTTTGTCGATTTTAATGAGACTCGCATTTCACCAGATTCTTCTTGTCTGAATAAAGATGAATGTATAAATGAGGCATTTATAAATGTACTGTGATGCCGACTATGAATTTATATACCAATGTCTTTTTCCGCTGGAAGGCCGTTAATAAAAACGACATACGTAGAAAACGAGAACTAATACATTGCATAGGTACATAGTGCCGAACGTCAAGAGAAAATACTAGTACATTATATTTTATAATATGTTTTCCCCACGAATTCTATGAGCTCCACTGGAAAGAGATTACAGAACACCATATGTTCACTTTCTTGGTACTATTACTGTCAAGATACAATCCATGTACTTTCAAGTTCATTGAGCACATGAAAGAAAAATAATAGTAGAAGGATAGAAAATTAAGAAAATAGGTGATTTTATAACGGCACGATATTCAGCTGTTATGGTGGCTACACACGATAACGATTTGTAGTAGCGATTTCAGACTGTATATAGACTGTGTTAAAGCGACGTCCCTAGTATCTCCACACGTCACCGATATCTGCGTCGATTGTCATTTCTCTGCAAAACCTCGCGGGACGTCATCAACGATTGAAGATATGACGTATATGCATTTTTAGGCTTGATTATGTGCAATAAAAAAAAGTCGCATAGTGTGTGGTATAAGGACTGGCTCTTAAAAAGAAAGGTATATTCTCATATATACTTATTAAATGAGGTGATCTCTCCCAAAGATTGGCATAATAAAAGATGAACGAAGAGACATACAACAAACTTCTGGCTTTAGTCACTCCGCTAATAGAGAAAAAGGCTACTTTAATGAGACAAGCAATAGCTTGTCTCATTAATGTGGCCTTTTTCTTAATAGGTCTCATAGGTCCTCACGAAAGATTTTCAGCTACACTGAGATTTTTACCTACGGGTCGTTCTTACGAATGTATGAAGTTCTTTACAATAATACCACCTCATTAAGCAATAATATTACCTTGGTAAGGTAATAAAATCCTGATAATACAATAATACTACAAAGATCAGTCAAATTATTCCTGAAACATGTATTAATGCTTTGTACGAGATTTTACGGAGAGAGTACCTTCTCAAGGGTAAGTACATAGCGTCCATCTTTTTTATATGGTTATAAAGGCAACATTCAACTATGTAGGTATATAAACATTTCATAATATGCGAAATATGAAATAAAGAGTATATTAGAACTAGGCATATGAAAGTGCATAATTTTATGCAGGTAGTACGCACATAAATGTACTACGCCTTATTGAATTGCATTTTTTTAAATTAGAAAAGTTAATGAAGTACATGGTAAGATTCCAAATACATAAGCATGGGGTATATTAACTACCTCCCTGTTGGCATTTGGATCAATAGATTTATACTTTTCAACCAGCCTGTTGTAGACGGCATCTCTTTTATTTCGGTCCTAGTACTCCTTTGATTTAGTCTTCCATAGGCACGTTTCCCTTCTTTTGCTTTGAATAAACTCTTATCATAGTTCGTAGTGTTCACCTCTTTTTCGTCCGACATGTTGCGACATGCACGTCCGGTCACAGCAAGCTCCTTGACGAATTGTGCGATCGTCCGACGTATTAATCCATACGCATCGACAAAACTGCGCAAACGCAATCGACAACGATTTATCGATTAGAAAATGCATACCGCCGATGAAAGAGACGATCTGCAACAATGTGTCAAGTTTGTTAAATCTACGCAAACGTACTGCACAGATAAATCGTTATCATGTGTAGCCACCATAACTCACCTTGTCTCACAGATGTTGGCGATTCCTCGTGGTTCGATTAAGGTTGGATCCAGATCAGGATGCGGGTAGTATGGAAACCTGTTATACATGTATACCAAAGTTGCGAATAAAAAAAACTTGCTTTTTGGCCCATCCGTAGTATTATCATGTAGGACGGGTCATATAGCCCGATGCATGCTGTGCGTTAGTGCGTTTGTGCGTTTGTTTGTCCGTGCGTCCGAAAACTTCCCGTGGACCATTCTTCATCAAATTTGGTATGCAGCCTTCTTAGGTGATCCTAAGCACCGCCAGGTGACAGCAAATTCGATCCGAGTCCCGCAGGTCCTGCTGCAGATGCATCCTGGTTTACTTGGCCTGGAGGAGGATCTGACCAATAAGTAGAGCAAGCATAGTGAATATGGGTATTATAGAATGGTGGTGACCAAAGAAACTTATTGGAATGATTTAAGCCATTTTGGATAAGTCAGGGATTAAGGGTACGGGCCAAAGTTGCCAATGTATATCTCTACTTGTCTGTTATTACAATAATTCTGGTTTTAGTTCCATCACGCATATTTATCATTCAAGTATTCGGTAATCTCGTAGCGTGCTTATTTTACAAAGTACATGCTTTAATACGATGCTGGTAATTTTAATATTTCTGATATAATGTATAAAATAATGGGTAGAAATATATAAAA
>JAOPUG010000333.1:856356-866758 GCA_027564375.1 Micropterix facetella | reverse complement strand
AACTGCACACGTCTGTAAATCAAAAAAATGTTATAAACGACTTTCAAAACCGGTGGATGGGCGAGCGCACGAATTTTGTGTAATTATAAATAAAAAATATATATGTAATAAAGTTTAGCTACTGGGTAGGCATGCTTTTATGTTATATGCTGTGCACGCCACTGTGTGTAGTTGATTAAAGGATTATATATCTGAGGTATTCACATATTAGTAGGTTATTTTGTGGAATTCCAGTAGCCTTCACCCGACTTTTCCGCAACATTAATAACATCATAATCAGGAGAATCCTGAGATTCACAAGGAGTCTCGGATTAGACTATAAGAAATTAGAAGCAGGGTATAGTTGCAAAAGGTATTTAGGTATCTAGGTATTTTCAATACATTACAGGATTATTACAAATTTCTCTCATTAACATCAATAGTAATTTTAAAGTCCTCGGCAGGAAATTCACCTCTCAAGGAAAAGATCAATCTTCCGATCATGTAGTAGAAAATTTGAATAGTTATCTGGCAAAAATAGATGCCCTGCCAATATCTGATCCTATAAAGGCTTGGATCATCTACGATAACTTAACTTCTCATTTGTTATGACTCTTTCTCATTTATGATTTCACCAATACCCAACTGTCCCGCCTGGATATGCTGGTAAAAGCTAGTTTAAAATTTTGTTTATCCTGGCCAAACTGGCTTATCCCTCCAGGTCCAAACACACATTTGAGCCAGACCTAAAACTGCCGTCTCTTCTCCATGACAACTCCAGAATAACCAAAACCTCGATTCTGTGCAAACCTTAGGATCCGACTCCTTTGATCAAAATTATTCATTCGCCCGTGTTCACTTCCACAAAAAGTTTCTTGCTGGAACGAGCTAAAATGGAGCAGGTCTACGGGACGGCAATATAACCATGTAAGATGCGAACCGAAATAAGTCACTCTCGCGAGAAGATTATGACAGCAACAGTATGGCTAGTCCTTGCTGTACTATTCACGAGGTAATTGGGCTCTCAGTAGCCCTGGCCTAGAAGGATTTGAAAGTATCCGACACATCCCAATACAGTTTGTTCGGTATAGCTCAAAACGCCAAAAACATTCTATTCTAAAACCGCCCTTCTCTCCAGATATAACTTTTTACTCCCTATCTCGGAGATGGCTCTTATTGTAGAATTAACAGTTCCATGGTAATAAATAAACGCAAATACTAAGTGTACAAACTAAATAAATACTATGATCTTACAAATGCTGTCACTCGGAACGGCGTCACTATTCACTTTTACTCGGTGGAAGTTGGCGCTCGTGCTCTTGTTGGCCACATGTATATTTTATTGATTTAAAGGTCTTAGTCTCCCTTAGAAAATAATCGACTCCTTCTTAGAAATAAAATTGAAACATCAATAATCGCATCTCGAGTGTTATGGCTTCAGGGGGTAAGTGAATGGGTGCAAAGGTGGACACTCGCATGCCGCAAGATATGGTCGGTCGTTAGTCTGAAGTCCACCGCTCACCCCCACCAACTGTAATATTAATATCACAATGGGCCAGACCCAGGTCGGTGAATTCCATGGTTGCTTATTTTTATTTATTATTTAATATCACAAAATATCAGGACGAGTTGCAGTGATGAGAGCTAGTACTGCCTACCTGTGAACTCTAAATCGTAAATCGTAATCGAACCTACACATCGTTTACTACCTACCTAGTAATGCGATGGTGTAAAAAGTAGTTAATGAAGAGGTGTCAGTGACCGTCGCAAGTCGCTTCTCTCGTGTCTTTCTCGATTCGCGCTGTGAATTACCGACCGCGACGCGACGCGGCCAATCGACACACTATCGATTTCGCTCTGTTGCCCACGTCGACTCCTAGTCGACTCGATACGCCATCGTGAACACTACAATAGTTGTTTCCCCTGGCAATGCTATCCTTCTATGTGGATGCTTTGACCGTGACAAAATCCTTTTGAAATACATTCAAGCATTTGAATACTGCTTATATATCGAGAGATGCTTTCAAGATTTCACTGACTTCGTGACCAGAGTATCGTGCAATGGTAATAAAATACTGTTAATGACTTGTCGCCGAACGCTAGGCGACAACGTCCAGGAGACAACAGCTAGTGATAGAGTAGTTACCATTTAGTTGATTAAATCCCACTAAGACACATTTTGGGCAAGGGCAGCTGCTTTCTAAATACCGGCTAGAGGCGGGATGCTGCCAATGTCGAAGGAAAACAAAAACCACAACATTATTTTTTGCTAGTCACACCATGGCAGCGAATTCAAACATCCCAGGTAGGGCGGGGCCTAAAGGGACCGTGCAGCTCGGGCCTGATGGCCAGCTTTTGTTATCATTGGTCGGCATAACTCATGGTTCACCCCCCATCCGGCAGCCTCCCCGAAGAGGGACTAACCTGGTGGACCCGCTGTGCGGTGGATCTGGGGAACACCACGGCCGGTCCTGGATGATTGATGCACTGGTCGGTGCTCAACCAACGAATAGCCAGGGCAGTCCGATTGCTTATGCATTCTCTAGGGCGGAGGTAGATTTTTAACTTTAATGTCTACCCTTAGAAACGATCCGTTGGTAACCCAATCTCGGATGATGTTGGCCGAGTAAAGGACGCCTCGGATCCGCGACAAATTCGGCACGAATTGACGCTGCTAAAGGTAGAAGCCGCGCAGTTGACCTTCAACCTGTGACCAGACGGGTGGTCGGAGAAATCTGACCAAAATTGCAAGTGAGGGCGCGGCGATTCCACACTGGGGCTTCAAAATTCCCAGTGCCTCTCGGTAATGCGTCGGTCTCTCACGGGTCGTGGCGAAACTGACGAAGTGGATTGTGCTGTCTGCAAACTCTCTGCGTTCATTTCAGGATGATATAAGGATAAAGTTCTTTGAAACATCCCGGGGTAGCGAGTTCGCCCGTAGCTTTGACATTCTCCAATCCCAGGTAATGCCTTCTAGGACAAGGAGATAAGTATCGCAGCGAGAGTCGACTATGTCTGGCATCAGATACGGCACTCCAAGAAAAATAAGATAAAATTCGATACTAATTTTGGTATTCCAAATAATGGCGATGATCGGAACGCGAAAACGGAATACTTCGACCACGTTACGATAGGCAGTAAACAGCCGATTCCTACTGTACACAGGGCAGAGAGGCCCAAGCAGAAGCAGAATTAAGCCCTTACCTAAGACATCCTTACCTGAGGACCTAAGAATTAGGTCCTTATCTTTATATACCTAAGACACAAGTAACTTGTTTTGTTACTTAGTTTAGGTATCCCCTAACTTAGCCATAAATAATTACTTTGTAACATTTTGTATTCGGCGACGTATTTCTCAATATTACGCATATAGGCTTCATGTATTAGGGCTGAGTTTGTATGCAGAAATAAATTTACCTTATCTAATCTCATCTTATGAAGATGCTGATCTATAAAGGAAACTTCAGACAAACATTTGGTAAGGAAAATGTATATTTAATTAATGGAAATATTGAACCCCTTTTTGTTTACGGCATTTTAATGAAAGTTAATTAAAGCCATTGCTGTCATTAGAGGAAAATTAATTTATTCTCTAGTGAAATAAAGTAAAGAGCTGAAGGCTGTCGTCAGATGTGAAAAAATAAAATAGCAATATTTTGCTCGAAAATGCATGGGCCAATAAAACAGAATGTTGAAATATTTTATTTTAGTTTCTAATTATTATTAATATGTATTTTATACAATCAATGAAGAAATTGGAATTCCACTAAAAAAAGATTTTTTTACCTAATTTCTGAAGGATTACCTATTATTCTTATCTTCAAACATGTGATCTATTTGTCCAAAACCTTCGAAACAGCCAGAAATATATTTTAGTTACAATTGCCAACCTTTACCATCGCATCAATATACCTACAACACGTTTATATGATTTTGTGCACTTGATTTCCTTGTTAATAATTCAAACTAGTTGTAGAAATTGAAATATTTCATTAGTTTCCATTATAAAATTACAAATTATAATAGCCTGAATCAAACAAAACTATTATTCATCGTAACTAACAACAAAATCATCAAGTGCTTTCTTCTTTGAAGATTGGACGTAGATATAATCATTAATAAACCATATGAGGCGCCATCTACAATCATATATCTATATGGATTTTGTCCTTGAATGTAGTTCATGAAGCGGACGATAAGAGATCTTACGGTTTTCTACAACCGTTAACAGTTTTCGTGTTTTATGACTTGTGACTTCTTCTCATTTTTTATTTGAATAGCAATTGCAGAAAAAATGTAATTGTATAGTGTTCGGCTCCTCGAAAAATGTTCAAAAATGAATTGTCACTTATAACACTAAAATCATAAATAGCTATTTTAAAACTGATCGATGGGGTAACTTAGATATTAAAAATACAATAATATAATCGGATGCTGTCATCTGAATTAATTTGATTTATTCAGCTATATTAGTAATATATATAAATGGAGCTGGAATGGAATTGGCCGACGACCGGTGTCGGGCTTATCATAATATTATGATTACACTTCAGGGAGGTGTACGGTGAACTCCAGACTTACGACTAACTTTGCTAGGTTTAAGACAGCTGTCTTGTTGCACGCAAGTATGCACTTTATCACTAATTAACTACCCCTTCGAAGCCATAACATTTGAAATGCGGAAATCGCTGTTTTAGATTTTTCTAGGAAGGAGTTGATTATTGTTCTAGAGAGACCAAGATCTTTAAAGAGATGAAAGAGAGATTTGGCTGATAGGCCTCGAGAGTCAACTTCTCGTGGTTTGTGCTCCGTGATCTTTGGGGATATTTTATTCCCACGGCACTGTTTATTCTACAATTAGGGCTATCTTCCGATGTAGGAAGCAAAGAGTTGTATATGAACGGAGGGCTGTGCATCCAATACATTCAAGTAATAATACTGCTTAGAGGCCGAATCGACCTCGAGAATCAAGTGTGAAGTTTTCTCTATTATTAAGTTTGGAGTGGAGTGTTTTTTTTTTGTTTTTTTAGCTATCTCGCACAAACTATATTGGGGGTTTGGAGGGTACATACTGTCAAGTCTTGTTGGCACGAGCCACTGAGAGGCTAATTACTTCGAGAACAAGAAGGACTTTTTTGTGGAGTATTTGTACCATCTACTTGCAGCCAGCTAAAATATGGCTCGCTGTGCAAAGCCACAGAGAAGCCATTCAGAGGATGAACTATCCTATGAATGGCTCCAGCAAGTGAGGTTACTGAAGTCTGGTAGTGTGTGCTAAAACGTATTTAAACAAAATTAAAGCATCCTTGGCGTACGGATATACAACATTCTCCTCCAGTGTATTGGAGGAGGAAGCAAAAGTTCGCAACTATATTGTCCAGTCATTCTGACATTGAAGGTCAAAAACATAAATTATACTTTTGCAGTCATAATCCATGCAAAACTGACTTCTTCATGACTACATCGCTCATGGTTGTACTGCCATATCCCAGGTTCCAGCAAGAACCCTACTAAACAAGAACATATTATACTGTTGAAAAATGCGACCACTTTTCGCGTCGCTTAAAGTGAAATGAAATGGTTGGCGGAGGCCGACGAACTCTGCTGAACTTATCGCTAAAGATATTATGATGGCTGCGGGCGTCTTATTATGATAGTTTGATTTAAAAAAAACTGGGTATTTTGGACGCAACCAGTTTGACTATGGCCGCTCAAGACAAGGCGCTCGAGTGGTTTTGCTTTTTATTGGTTTTCTTGTTTTTTGTCTCACCAAAACGTAGGTAATTTAGTGCTTCAATGTCGTTGAATAAGCGATAATTGAGGATAACTGGGATTGAGAGACAATGCGATATGAGCTAGGAGATAAAAATCCGTATTAAAAATCCAGACTGGATCCTGCCTTTGTAAGTTTGACCAAAAACATATTCAGCTGCTTCAAAATGCCTTCGCCTGATTTTGTTTCTATTTCCAGCTCGTCCCCATATGTCTCCTTTCCTATACAAATCCACCCTCTTGAATATCGGCAACCTCAGGTAACTACATTTTGCAAATTGCGAACCATAAATTGCTCATGTACTTGTCTCCGAAGCTATAGTTGTCTCAGCGTAGTAGTCATATTGCCATCATCCTGCAACATAACTTAAGCATATAGAGTTGGCTATATGGAATAATATATAGAGATAATATGACAGATATAATGTGTCAGATATTTATTTGATTATTTTATTTTACATTACAACTTACAGATTAATCCAATTCGTCGTCTCGTTTACATTTAGTATATTCTAATAATAAATTAAATGCCAATTATGTTGTTATATTATATCTATATATAAACATCTAAATAACAGTATACTAACCATACAACAAAGTATATCATATATTTGAAAACTTTCAATATTCAAAAAATGATCCAAGAATTGGATATTTTGTGATATTTTAAATATATCTCTCCGGGGCTGTCGACAATAGCGCTTGCAGGTCATGGGACAGCTCTTGTTACCAACGCCATACACCGAACGTTTGTGCGGGAGGATGACTCTGCGAATAGTTCCTGTGTTCTAGCACGAATGTAGTGATTCGGCAAGAAGACACAAATTTGGGCCAGTATATGCGGATTATCCACTCTATTATTTAATATCTTATGAATGTGCATGATTGAATGAATCTCTCTTCTCGGCTGGAGAGAACTGTATTCAACCATATCGCAAATAAAATTGCTTGGATATAAGACTGGATAGTATCCGTATTGCTTGGATTACATGAACTTTACAAAACGGTTTTGTACTTTTTCTAGCATTAGTGTGTACATTTCCTCATGAGGGTTCCAAATGGGAGCATTTACTTTTAGTCTGCTTTTCAATAACGAGTCATATAGCAAGCTCATGGCATTTACGGCGCTGAACTGCTTCCGATTGCGGAGCACAAATCCGATCAGCACAAACGACGATCCAGCTAGAGTCACCACATGGTTATGATATATGAGCTCACAATCAAAGTTTATTCTGAGATCAGTCATCTCTTTTTCTCCCTGCGAGGGTGTAGTCGTGAGTGAATGGGGTGACCGATCTACTGAATGTCATTACCGCACATTTGAATATATTGAAACTCAATATATCCAAATGATATATGTGAGATATTATCCATTTTGGCAGATATGTGAAATCGGAGTCCATTGGAATGTTCATTACCACGTACTCAAAAATATGACTTCAACAACAATATCCTTAACCTAAAACGAGAACATCTTTAAAATCAATATCAATACTGAAAACGCCCCTCATCGATATTTTAAAACGAGCTTTAAGTTATCCTTCGTCTGCATTCTATCACAATTGAATTTTCAACATTGTGCATAACGTATTCAATCCGTATATCGATGCAAATCAAAAAATAAATAAAACAAAATAAATATGTGCTTCTTTAAGATGAGATGGGTATTTTGCGGAAGAAACATCAACTTACACCTGAAATCACGAGTATGATGTTACGTATTCTTAATATTATTACAATTTATTTTTTTTCTGGAAAATAGTGTACAACCATAAGTAGTCAAACACATTAAATATACTATTACACACAAAAATATTTTCCGCTAAATGATAATAATATAAAATTAATAAAAAAAAAACAGAAATAAAACCGGGAGTAAGAGAGAAAGGGAGGAATCAGGGAGCGAATTAAAGATATCCACATCAATACATCCTTATGATAAATAGGTACATCCATAAATATATAGGTACATATACAAAATATGATACGTATGAATATGATAGGGATACATAATACTCACATATAATTTGGAATGTAATTATATAGAATAGATAGTGTTACGATACTTAAAAAAATAATAGGCGCATAGGATAGTAAGCTGGAATAGCTATCTGCATTCACAGATATCTATATTTACAGATGGCTTGAAGCCTTCGAAGGTGGGACAGTGCCATGGATTGTCAGAGGCAAGAATGAAGATGTCTTAAAGCGCTTGAGCAACAACATATAAATGTCGATGCCGGTAAAGATCCGCAAACTCGAATACTTCGCTCATGTCATGCCACACATCGAAAGAAACAAGAAGAAGAACGTCCACGAAGGGGAACATTTTAGCCTCGAAATCTACAGGAGTGGTTTCAGATATTTATCAAAAGCCTTGTTTCGAGCGGTGGCCAATAACTTTGTAATCGCCAAAATGATCCAACGTTCGATAGCGCGCATGGCATCCGGAGAAGAAGAAGAAGAAGAAGAAGAAGAAGAATGCAGTTGGGGGGGTCGCGTTTTCGTCGATAAAAGTGAACACTGTTCATAATATGCAAACTCAATTCACTAATCGATAAAGCATGCTCTAGCTAATATAAGCCCTCAGACAGATGATTTAGGGTCGGAAATGGCGAGAGGGCTGATTGGGCATATACTCGTACAGCCTTTCTGGCGCGGCTCACACCCGCAGTCGTTCGATAGTGCATTCAACCCGGACGTGGATGGGATTCGCCAACTCGAATTTGGCACCAAACATATTTAACAAATAAAATAAAACAATTGATCACTTGACACTACTCGGAATAGTTTACAACGTTTTACGTGCTTTTAGCCTCGGAATAAAAAGAATGAAGGTTTGCAAGATTTTATAGTTTCTGTATTAAGGAGCAGTTGTTCATTAGCCTTATCTTGCATTTTATAAATGAAACAAACATTGAATTATCGCGAGGACTTTGTAGTAGCATACGTTTCGGCGATGTTTCAAACGACTTTGTTCAGAATAGACTTAAGTGTTATAAGTTGTCTGCTATTGGATGTTGAGGTTAAGCAGGGAAGTGACAATGCTCTCGAATATATGGTGTATATCCGAGAGCATTGTCACATAATGACGTCGAAATAAATACTAAAAAATGATTTAAAACAAGAATGGCTGGAGATTTCAAATGAAGAGTGCGTGTGGATTTGCCGGAAAGAATTGCATCTGTAATTAAGGCTAAATGTGGCTTAATAAAAGAGTCAAATATCAATACGACAATCCTTTTTGCTGCACAAACTTCCATCTGCACTTTTCGGGAGAATGTTTTCTTCCGAAAAATATTGTTTGTCGACTGTTTGCCCCTCTGCAGCTTAAGAAGGAATTTGAAGTATACAACACGCCGATAGCCAAAGAAAACAATCAGGAATTTTGAGGGGATTTCTCGGATTCGGCACGCTATCTAATCACCATTCCGAGACTTGAAGCTGGTTTGCATGTCACAATTATAAACACTTCTTTGTTCACCTGACGTGATGCGCTTCCAAAGTTTTGGATCCGAATTACTTTGTTCAAGCATGCCTTCCAGTATTCTGGGAAATAAAATGGATGCACAATTTCAACTTTTATTCGACAAAATGAAAAATCAGATATCTGTCCTAACAGAATATATAACGAATACGATAATGGATAGAATGGATGAAAAACTGCAACCAATCATAGCCTAAAATAAAGACATGTAAATTAAAATTTAAAGCTTGGAAAAAAGTTGGAATACCTGAAGAGAGAGAGAGAAGAAAGACAACAACATAATAATTTTTGGATTGAAGGTGAAGGAAAAGTCTACCACGGAGCTATTAGAGAGGGTGAAGGAAGATTTCGAAGGTGATTTAGGCGTGATTGTGGAAAAATATGAAGTCAGCAAAATCTTTCGCATTGGAAATGCGAACAAAAGCGAGAACCCAAGGACAGTTCTCTTTTATTTTGTTATCCGATGGAAGAAGAGTGAAATAATCAAGAAACAGAAGAACCTCAAAGTCTTACACGTGTCAGAAGTTTATTGGAAAGAGGTTTTAGAAAAAAGGAAAGCACTGATGCCCAGACTAATAGAAGAAAGAAACAAGGGCAATATTGCTTATTTGAAACATGATAGACTCATAGTAAAAGAAAAAGAGAAGAGTAAACGTCTAAATGATGTCCATCCAAGGAAACAACAGATACTACCTACTAAAGCTGACAAAATAAATGCATTCAATATGATGAGGGATCGATCAAACTCCTTTTCTACATTTCCAACTGACAAGAAACAATAGCAACTAAATATCGGCAACGGAAAACACAACCAACTAAGAAAATAGAAAATGAAAAACATACAAAACTCATCCCCAATCTGACTGGTTTTCGTGGGGGAAAATGACCACGACCCTCTAAAGAGTTATAGTAATCCAAAACTAATGATATCCATATCGCCAATCTTTAGAGGAGGCCTTTGTCGAAGGACAAGCTGTTACAGAGAAGAAACCGGTTGCCGATGGACAAACGCCTATATTTTTATTTAAAATGTTAAGATGATGCAAACGCCTATATATTTATTTAAAATGTTAAGATGATATATTATACGGCATATCTTTTTTTTTATTTAACGTGTGAAAACAAAAGGCAATAAAGGCTTATTTTATTTTATTTATTTTTATT
>JAOPUG010000333.1:814549-827306 GCA_027564375.1 Micropterix facetella | reverse complement strand
AAGTTAACTAAATAAAATGATATTCGTAATAAAAAAAATTAAGACGATAATAAAATTATTCGTTTTTCCAAATTATAATATATAGTTAGATACTAATTTAAAAATATATATTAATAAGTAAAACATTATTATTATCAAATTTATATTCTCCATACTACGTAAATATAATAATCCAGGTCATAATTTGTAATAGTCCCTAATTAATTTTAATAATATGATAGATTTACCGACACAACGGTTTTATTAATCCTAAATCCATCCTTGATTAATTAATTTCTTTATTAGAATTTTAGGATGCTGTAATAGTGTAAACGAATTTTTAGTTAAAATGGTAGAACGCTGGTACTTTAGAAATCGTACTTGTAACCACGCATATCGGTCACCTTACGCGGTCGGGACCAATGTCCTGCGAGTCAAATCGATTAATTGGAATTTAATCTGTGGAGGTGCGTTACAGCTTCATGCAATATAGCACAACAATTACCGCAAATAGGTAATATCAATAACTGCAAACAATGATGGAGAAGCTCTTTACAACAGCTTCATGCAATATGGCACAACAATTACCGCAAATGGGTAATATCAATAACTGCAAACAATGATGGAGAAGCTTTTGAATACAACAACTGAGCCTAGTTTATCGCTCTTTGCTGATGCTTCTGCTAGGCAACGCACACCACACTTGCGACAAATTGCGCTTGGGGACTTATTGCGCCTGGGGATGTGTCCTGAGGGCACGGGCTAAACTTTGTGTAACATGTATGTTACACAAAGTTAGTCTTGTTATTGCATTCGATCGGCATAATTGAAATGCAATTCCGTTAATTTTATCCCAATAGAAAATGGTGACCCAGCAGTCTGACCGACAAAACGCCAAAAGCTGTCCTTCTGTGCCAAAATGTAACCCTGGCCTATTCCATCATATGAGGTGTCATTATCAACCATTATGTATTTACCATCTGGACTATCCGTTACATTTCGATGTATAAGGAGCACTTACGATACAAAAGTCTTTTATACACTACTGATGGTGACATGGCGTTTCCACATTACAATGCGTTAGGATACCATGCAACGGTGTTACTGTTATACTATTACGTATAATTGTGTAACGTCTCATGACGGTATTATATACAATTTATAAACACGGATTAATATACAATTTCCGTTTCAAGATAAAATGATTTCTTATGCGTGTCTAGCCACATTAGCCGTGCTTTATATTCGGACACGTGATCGTACTTCCATAGACTAAAATGAATAAATACAGACCGAAAATGACCGTAAATTATCAAGTAGATGGTATTTTGGTTTCGATGGGAAGAAATTGTGCCAAGTTACCAAGTTACCAATGAAGTCGCCACTTTAATTCGAAAAATCTGCGACAGTAACAAGAGAGCCACCTCCAAAAGTTAAGCGGAATAGCCGCGCATAATATTATTGTTATGTTATTCGAACTATTTGTCCGATAGTCCCTGTGCGAGCGCCCCAGGTAGTCCATCCCATGTCCAGGGATGGCGGTCCATCGGACTACGAGTGGGGCTAGGGCATATAGTGAAACGAAGGGCCTGACGGGGCTGAAGGGGCAGGGGATGAGGGATGCAGCCAAAAGCAAGCCGATGACCAACAAACAGCTGCCGTCCCGTCCGCCTGCTCGCTCGCCTCGCATCCATCCATCCAAAAATAAGTCCAGATGTTGGCTACGAATGTGGCTACGAATGGATGAAAGCTGCAGATTTTGAATTTAGCACAATACAGGAGAAGATGCAAATATGGAATACTGCTCTGTTTTTTAAATAAATTGTTTATTTAATCAAATTTTAACTCTACAACTAGTAGTGAGACATGTGGTACACGTATTTTTGTAGGCTGTAGGAGTACAAGTACTTTGAAACGTACAAGTACTTTCTACGCTGTTCGAGTACAAGTACTTTTGTACATTTGCTTACGAGTACAAGTACGCTGTTCAATGTACAGATACTTGTGTGCGTTGTACGTACCAAGTACGCTGGGCTTGGATCGGTTTGTATATGACAGCTCTATTCAGCTCATTCAAATAATAATAAAACTTAATGACGAACGAATTTTTCAAATCGGACATGGCATGGCTAAATATATGATTTCAAAGAAGTCCGTTTGTGTCATAGCTCCCATTTCTATCGTATTTACGGAACCCTAAATATAATCAGGTCATCCATTAAAGAATAAAACAGATTGGCGAAAGAATTTTCGAAATCGAACGAAAGAATCTTCGAATTCGAATCGGTCTTCTTGAGATACCTATCGATGACTCGGACAGACAGGCATACACATGTAAAGCCAGTTTGTTTTTGTTTTTCTGGTTCTAAATGTTCTAAAACATGGAGGAAGTTGATTTTGAGATAAATCTATTTTTGTATTTATTTTGACTTTTCGGCTCTGGCATAGGCAGTGTATACTGTACACATGTTTTTACATGTGTAGAGTATATCAGCACCGTGTCTGATAGTTTTCCAAGTTTTTGTAAAATATCAGCACCGTTCTGAGTTTTTCCAAATAACTAAATTATACAGGTAAATTAATAATATAGAAATAACTAGTTGTCGACCGACGTTGGTATGTACCTATTCTGCCAAGTTAATGGAGCTTAGGGAAAAACAAAAAAAAACTATTATTGAACCTTAATTGTGAAACCTGCACCAGTCGATTCCCCGAAATCCAAGGAATGAATAAATGAATTGTGCCACCCCAGCGAGAAGTGCTCGCTGGGCCGATACACCAGGGAGCACATTTATAAGGTCAAGGTAAAAGAAAGGTAAATCAATCGATCAGTAAATTAGTAACAGGAAAGTATGAGGTGGAGGATTTAACTGTGAGGGCAGTTATAGTATTGATTGTTTTTATGTGAAACTTTCTCACTTATTCCGTCCATAATTTTTATGAGTATATATTCTGGATCTTTTTTGTCTTGCCTTTTGTTAGGTGTTTCTTTGTACCCGTGATCCACCTATTCCCTTTGGCTAGTTTTCGTACTCATTTCATCCATTTTATATACTTCCTGCTCTGTTTTCCACATTTTCGCTTTGTTTTGTGCGAATTCTTCCCATTCCTCTCTCGTATTGTCAAAGTATCCAATGCCATGATTAGGAGAATCCTTCCATATATATCATTCCTACTCTCCGTTTGCCTGTTGAGGTTTTTCAAGGGGAAATAAGTAGGTAAGTAAGTATATGCGGTGACTTTCTGCAAAGAATGTGACCAGAGTAATTTATTGTATGGTAATTTATTCTATTTCTTTTAAAGCTTTTTTGTGAGCGTCTTTCATTCGAGAAGCGTGCATATTTTCGATTGTCGGAAATCGAAACAAAACAATAGTTAGCCCTTATTTTTGAAATATTATTCACATTCATTGCACAGAGTCGGAATATATTGAACCTGATCAAAGGTTTAAATATTATAATACACATTTACATACATTCCTGTAGGAATGTGTATTTATAAATTTATGACTATTTTGGCATAGGTATGAAACAGTAACTATATTATCACATACAGAATGTATGCTTTTTAAATTAATTATACTAATATTATGTATATATACACATGATTATGCGTTATTGATTAAGCAATATAATAGAGTTGAAGTTTGCCAATCGCCCAAGGCGCACGAAGGCCGCCATTTTTTCCAAATATTCTCTTGTTTGGTTTGGGCGAAAATTTCATCTGGCTTCAAGTCATAATGTACCGGCCCAGTATTGACCAATCCAGAGGCGGCTCGTCAATTTATCATATTTTTTAAATTACCCTTACTGAAAGTACCCCTTTGAAAAAGATGCAAGATACACGATATTTATTTCATTAAAAAAAATTGTGTTGGCATTTCATGAAGAGATAAAATATATATAAGCATATAAGACAATACTTATAAAGATTATACAAATTATACAGCAATCGTTGTACAGAAAGTATTAGGTACTTAAAAAAATATTTTCATTAAAAATATTTATCAAAATTCTAAGAGAGAATATTAGAAAGCAGATAATACTTAACGGCACTTTTAAACGTATATTTATCATTAATCGCTTTTATATGACTAGGGAGTTTATTATATAAGTCAAGGCCTCTATACAAATAAGTCAAGGCCTCTATACAAATAAGTCAAGGCCTCTATACAAATAAATGCTTGTAGACTTAAATTTGCATGTCATGTATTTCAGACTATTTCTGGTAACTCGCCTATTACGGAGAATAATTTACACGGCTATGAACCTAGTCTTTGGCGCATAAACTTATCAAAAATGTATATTCAGGTAATTTGTAAAATAATATAGGTTTCGAAATAAGTCCATGCAGATCTAATGCATTGATTCTTAGCTTTAACTTCTTACTACCTAATGTGTAAGTGTGATCAAGAGTGTTTTATGATCAACGCAATCAAGTGCCTTCGAGAGATCGCAGAAAGAGGCGGAAGCACCAAAACTACACATAGCATAACCAAAAGAAAACATTTAATTACGAATGGTATATTTTGATAAATTATTTATTTTTATCTGATAGCTGGTATTTAAAGCTACATTCTGGTTTGTAAAGTTATTTATTAATCGACATTGTGAAATTAGGTATATTATTCAATGTATTGATTTTCAATAATATTGAATAGCAATAAGCAAAATAATAACATTATAAATAAGATTAACGAATTTATAATGTTAAATAACCACGATAGTATTCGATTTCAAATAAATACATAAATAAATAATACATACATATATACATACTTAGGCCATATGGAAATTTTCTGGATTCTGATAAAGTAAAGTACTTATAATGTTTATATTGTATTTACTGTTTTTAAGTATTCTCCCTAACAACATTTATGCTTTTTCATTCTTTAAAACTATTTGGAAAATCAGTTGGCCCAGTTTTCTTTAAATGTCTCCACAATGGGTTCTCGGAACGCTATCACCGCCAATTTGGGGTCGTGAACAGTATACCTTGAAGGTTATCTTTAATTTTTGTAAACAAATCGAAATCGCAGGGTGCAATATCCGGACTTTGGGGCTATGGGGGTACGTTATCAGTTCTAATTTTGAGGTATTTAAATACGCCGTTGTCATCTTAACGGAGTGGGCGGATGCACTGTCATAATGGAGAACTATTCTTCTGAGAGGACGCCTTTCACGAACATTTTCTATAACACTGGGCAAGCAAATATTAACGTACAAATCTTCAGTGACTGTTGTCGTGTAATGTCCCGTCTTGCTAAAAAAGAAGCAGATATAATTTTACCAGTGCTTCGACCTTTCTTAATTTTAGTCGGAAAATCCTCCAAAGGAGAGACCCACCCCGAAAATGGACCGTTTCTTTCAGGTTTGCAACAGTACACCCAGATTTCATCTCCTATTACGATATCATATACTGCTGATGATTGTCCTCCATCGAACATATTATCACACCACTCACCGCCACATGTTGTCGTTTTTGAAATTCCGGTAATTCATGCGGTATCCATGTCGAAGAAAGCTTCCGAACTTTTAGGTGAACGTGCAATCTATTTTGCACTTGGCTAATGCCAATATTTAATTTGGTACGAATTTGCTGACTTGTATTTTTTTCCGGTTGAATTAGTTGTATAGTATCAATGTTAGTTTCTCTTACAGCTGTACCCGGCCGGCTTTCGCGCGAATTGTCTGGGATTAATACGTCCATGTTTGATTATACCAGGAGTATATACAGAGCTACGAGATGGGGCTTCATCACCAAAAGAGTCTTTGGCAACTTTCTTGTTGACTTAAACCAAAACGAAAATCATAAAAAAATCATAAATCGAAAATTATCTTGAATTAAATCCAACGGGACGTAAATACGTAATTTTCAACATGGCACAACAAAGAAATAACAAATGCCAGTCGTAAAAAATAGAATGTATTCTATATCCTAACAGTTCCATTTTCAAAAATAGGAATTACTGTTTTATCTTTAACGAAAGTGGCCAGTTCCATATAGGTACTTTCAGTATAGCCCACGTATATACCTCTCCTAAGCTATACTGTTTATAGTGCGCCACTGCGCGCCTGGCAAGACTATAATCATTTATTTGTATAGCTACATAGTCAGCAGTAGGCCACCCCAAAAGGTTCGTTCGCGTCCTTTGGCGAGGGACCTTTTGAAGTGTGGGGTTTTTAGGGGGGCGATGCGGACGGGAGGGATTTCAAGGGGGGCGGGGGGATCCGGGAAGCTGCCTAGTGGGAGAGAGGGTGGAGAATTTCGCATTGGTGGGGGGAGAGTAGGCCGAAATAAGCCCATATTCAATATTTCGTATCGTACACTTTGCGATAGCTAAGGTGGAATCGTATACCTACATATATTATGTAGAGATAAGCTTGTAATATATTTAAAATATTACAAGCATATTTATCAGTCTACATATAATCAATGGTACAGCTTATATATACGTCGAAGAAAATCCAATTTTATATACGATAGAATTGTTACTTAACCGAGATACTTAATTCATGGCGACAGCATCGAGTAAATTAAAAATAAATTTATATAACTTCTGAACACTAAATCACATACTACTCGATTGGCAAAAAAGCTGGTTGTGCTAAATTTCACAAGATAGAAACATTACGGATCGAAGAGAGTACCACGATTTACCTACTATTTCTGCACACAATTCTTAAACAATCAAATAGGCAGCATATATTTAGTGTCAATGATCTTTCTTTGAATTTCAGCCAAATCTACTTATCAGAGAGGCTGAGCGTCCCTTTATAATTAAGTTTGCATATAACTCATATTTCAACAACCGTCTCTGAAAGAAAGACAACAACTATGTAGTATGCATGAATAGATCTGTTCGTCCTGTGTCACGAAAGTGGCAAAAAAAGTTAGCATCGAAATGAAATATAAAGTACTTATATATGTTTTCCTCCATTCCGCATCATATATGTTTTCCTCCATGCAGCGTATAGTGATGAAATACTAATACTCTTAGTAATGAAATCTGCTAACGCTGCATAACTTGATAGTGATCAAATAAAAGTAAGATTAGTTTCTTGAAATTGTGTAAAACACTTTGTTCCAGATAAAATTTAAGTATTTCCATGTTTTTCCTTTTGTCTGTTAAAGCATGGACTATGGTATATATTTTTAAAAAATACCAATAATGAGTGATACTTATTGTTAATTGTTTATATCATCGCAATTATTAGATATCAAATAGTAACAGTAAAAAAAGACGTGCGAAAATATCAGGTTGGCTATAAAATATTTAAAGCATAGAAGACAAAAATACTGTAACTATTATGACCATAGTGGACTGTTTTTACTATGCTAGGACCTAAGCCATTGGGGTATATTGACTTTTATTTGAAAAAAAAAGTCCTTCGTAACGATTCTGTCCGTCCGTTCGACCATTCCGTGTTCACAGAAAAAAATGGTTAATGGCAAACGACTCGATATGTTCTGAGACAAGTTCGCCGCTTCTGTGTTTGATTTATTTACTTTTAATCTATTTCTTTAATTTGTTAAATTTTCTGTTGCTTCAAACTTCAAATGGTCGCCATTTTCGAACACTATTGACGCATCGCGCACTGCGCACGGTTTCAAACGTTAAACGAGTCGTATCCACGGTGCTGATATTTTTCCGTATTCACGGTGAGTTGTTAAGGTCGAAGAGTCCTTCACGAGCAACGAGCAAATGTAAAATATCAAATATTTTATTCCATATACACTATAGTTTAGATGACAGTCGCTTTTGCCGCTGCTAATTTCTCCGACCAGAGGGCGAGTGAGCTAGCGAGCTTCTGCCGGCGTTGCCATATGCAACTAGAATTGGAATCCTTTTTGTGTGATTATTTTAGCAGTTGTAAAATATACGATAGGAAGATCTACCAACTGCATCGCACACAATTAGTTAGATATGGATAATTTTATTTCTTTAAAAATCCTAGAATGTATTGAAATAGGTAGGTGCCTACCTATTTCAAACTGCTGTACGATTCCACCGAAACAAATATATCAGAATATATTTGCTAAAAGGTAAAAGTCTCATTAGAACACATTGCCTTATTTCCTTTCCAACTTTATATCAGTGCTGCAAAATAAGATGTCAACATCCTCAATATGCTATAGTATATCCATAACCTCCTATAACATATCCTGACCTCCTGTGATGTACAGTGGGTGGCCATATTAATAGGGACACTGTGAATTCTGGCATTAATTTGCAAACTGCAAAACCATGAAACTCTTAAACGATGTTAATTTTTTAGTGCTAAAAGCATTACATTATGTTATTTCGTAAATAATAAAATCATTTCAGCCACCAGAATCAGAACAAACGGAACTTGCCGTGTTACATAATGAATTTTTCAATATTTCTGCAAAATTAATTTTTTGGTCGTCACGGAGAGAATGATTTCGGTAAGATCAATCACACCGAAAAATTACCTAGGACAGCATGTAAATTGTCACTAATTTTGGATTTATATGCCCACATTTATTTGAAAAAACAAAAAATATTCTCAAACTTTTTTGGCTGTAATTTTTTAAATGATTTTAGTAATATTGACCTCAAAAAATACTTGAAACTACGAAGGACTAAAATACTTTTATCTACGCAAAAATATTTTTTTTTTCAAAATAATAACCCACAAATATTTAAAAATAATGAAATTCCGCTAAATATTTTAAAAAATATTCAAATAACAAAAAAAAACACAGAATTAGTGAAATAAAAGATCAAAACAAATAAATATTTACAATGTGTTGTAGTTTATTGATATTGTGATTAAGAGAATTGATCTTATTGTGATCATTTTCTCCGTGACAACTAAATATGTCATTTCGCAGAAATATTGAAAATTTCACTATTTTACGCGTTAAGTTCCATTTTCTGTGATTTTGATGGCTGAAATTATTTTATTATTAACTTAGGTACGAAATATCATAATTCAATGACTGTTAGCACTAAAAAATAAGGTTTATGAGTTTAATAGTTTTGTAATGTGTAACTTAGTACTAACATTTACAGTGTCTCTATTAGGCCACCCACTCTACTTATATAAATTAAATAAATTAAATAAAAAAATACTAAACATTTGTACAGGAACGCTTTATTTCGTTTTTTTTACGTTTGTGTTTTGGTTCTTGATGACATGCTTGCTTGCTTAAATAAATTCAATTGCGGAAAACTTATATTTCGAAAATGTATGACATTTTATGAAACGTTCTTTGCGATGTGACCATAATTAATGTGATGTAATGTGAACAAAATCTGTGGATAAAAAAAAATATTTTTTGAAGTATACAGTAACGCGTTTGGGTGGAGCTGAAAAGTACACTCCACTTCTACATACACATATACGGTGCTTTGAGTGGGAAGGTCTAAAACGTCCGGTAGCTTAATGTAGTATTACTCTCTCTCATCGCGAACACGAATTTAACAAATTTGACGCACAATATACTTACATTAAAAAGCTTTCTCAAAAAAAAAAACAAAAATCGGGGCTTGGTATTGGGCGAGGGAAGGCAGAGAGAAGGTGAGGATGACAATGCATAGTGGCGTGTTTCTCAGATCTAAGTAGAATGAAGTAAACTAAATTTTATTATCCAAGTAGCTAAATATAATTACAATGCGTTCTAAGATAGTTCTACGCGATAACAGATTATTGCATGGGCGTAGTAAGATTTTAGTTCATGGGGGAGGGGGGGGGGGTCCAATGTTGGGGGGTGTTGAAGATTTATAATTATAAATATTCATTCTTTGATCTTAGTCACACACTTGTAATTCATGAATATTACAGGGAACTGCTCATAACAAACCGAACTGAACACTAAGTTGCTGTGCTACTTAATGATGGGCGGTCGGTTGGTAGGTAGGCTCCCAGCGCGTCATCGATGCCCAGAGTTCAGAAAATGTTGTTAAACAAAAGAAACACATGAGCAAACCCGACAAAAAAAACGACGGTTACCTTAGCCCATCATAAAACAATTGTTTCTTTGCCTAAAAAATATTGTTGAGTGTTGGCCTCTGCCAAGTGTATACATGAAACCTAAAACCTAAAAACTTAAATGGTAGGACGGTACCGGTTTAAATTTAATAATATTTTGCAATAATGTAATCAGCCGCCCAACGATTCAAATTATTGTGGTGGTTATATATGTATTAATAATAATTGTTGTTATATACTTATTAATACATTGTATGATATTAATATACAAAATATATATATTAATAATTGTAAAATTATTCATACATATACTTCGTCTCGGGGATTATGGAGGGGGGTTTGAACCCACAAAACCACTTCTCCTGGCTACGCTTATGGATTATTGAATATATTGGCTATCTGCCAACGTCTACTTACTACACCTAGAATAACAAAGACAAGAGCTCCTTAAATAACGATGTTCTTAACTAAAATAATTGCCAAACAAGGACACGGTTTTGACCAGACGTGTCACCATGCTCAATAATGTATGGGGTATAAAGTTGTACGACCATTTCTGGCATGAAAACTTCGTTGTCGACTTTCCAAATTACACACGCGCTGTCAGATTACAACTGCTGTATCTTTGAACTAAACTGACTGCCTTTAAGTAACATTTTTGTAACGCCACTGTGGTGCAGTGAGATACGTCTTGCCAATAGTATTGAATGCCACGATGCCATTTATTACCGCAATGTCGCATCACCTAAAATCGTGAAAGCAGTGTAACCCATTGCGATAACTCAATATTACCAGGCAATCGGCACGCTACGATTTATGCAAGTATGTGGTGCCCATTACTGTAATACCTTATCACCATGCATACCGTGAAATGATTCCTCCATTACCAGTCTTTCCAAGGACAATTACATTCTTTGAACCAACCAGCCAACTAAAATAACCATCTTGAAATACTTTCAACAACGATACTAAAATGACTATATCGCGTTCGATCGATCGACGTTGTGCTTTAAATCAACTACCTCGCCTCGTCAAAACTACGCTCATGCATAGAAGTCGTAACCTTTTCGATGTTTTGAGTAAGCTGACTGCCAGCTATCAGTTGTGTATTTTGGCACGAGAACCTAACAGTTGCATTTTTTATTTTGTAGTATTTATTAGCTAAAATGTATGACATATATTTTATTTTTATGAAAAAACATTGTATTGTCTCACGGCCATGTATATACAGGCAGAATTTATAAAGTAGTATTATTGGTCGCAAGGCGCTTGAACTATGTAATTTTCGACGTCCGTTTCCGCATACGTCCGGCGTGTGTGCGGCAATACGGTATAGTTTACAGTCTGTTTATTTGATTTTAATTTTTTATTCCTTCATTTAAACAAAAATGTTAAAAATTAGAAACAGTAGATAAATTAGTATAAATATGTCATTAGTCATAGTCCTTATTTATTCTTTTTGATACTATGTTATTACTAGTTAAGGCTGTTTATTTGCACAATAAAATAAAATAAAAATAATAAGAAAAATAGTAATGAGTTTTTGTAAGCGGCTCTGCACACCGCAGCACAAGGACAAGGACGAGCGCGCAAATTATGTTTTTTTATAACTATCATTCAGGGTAGATACTCTACTTTATTTATTTATTTATTTATAGGTTACATATATATTCAATTGCAGGAGCACAAAAGAAAATAAATTTACTGACCAGTAAAATTTAGAAATACATCTGTCTGAACCCAGGTTGATTAGCGCATAAATAAAATGTAAATAATTATTATCTAATGTGTTCAGTAAAGTGCAACCGAGCCCGCCTTGCTAGGAAATCCTGTGATAAGGCGAGCTCACTAACATTACTATACATTTACTTTCCTTACGTAATATGTACTTTACATCGTCATTATTGATTATAATAAAGAATGAATCATTAAAGCGTTTTGAGACCGGGTAGGTTGTGCTTTTATGCCTTTATGCAGTGCACGGCACTAAATATTTCCAATATAATAAAAATATAGTTACCTACCTAAAACAGATGTACATATGTGCCTTATGGCATAGCATATACTGTAATGGACTGCCGGTCTATGCGGGCGGACTTGACGAAAGCCGCCCCCCTATGAACGAACAGTACAGAACTGAGCTCAAACGCCACAATACCGCGCGAGGGGACGTAGCAACACGGACGTCGCGTATATCGCTGACAAAAAACCGCTGCACTATCGCAAAAAAGTGCGCACGTCATTATTCGGCGCGAGCCGCATGCGACAGGTTGTTCGCGAATTTGTGCGTTCTCTTGTAATACAGTGTTTTGTTGATGGTTTGTGAAGTGTCAGGAGGGGAGGCGACGACTCAAATGAGAGGTGTGTAGCTATTCAATCATTTTAAGGATTCGTAGACTGAATTAAATACAGGCAATTGCATATATTTAATATTAGATTATTTATCTTCGTTTTATATAAAAAATAGATAATAAGAAAAGCGACAGGAGCACTTTCAGCGAGTTACTGTAAAATCCTCTGCTCAACAACATCCTATTAATTAATTTATTTATGTATTTAATCATTTCGGAAAACATACAGCGCATACGATAATCTAATGTTATAGGTACATACTAAAAAGAAAAACAAAATATTCGGCCGACAACCGTCTTCTGCATTAGTAACAGTTTTTAAAAATATTAGCATATTTAAATTAAAGATTACAAATTCAAATTAAGTTGAGAATAGCAAAAATGAGAAAGGCAAAAAATGGAAGGGATTAGAAAGAAGAGTTAGACGATGGTATATGGATATATAGATATATAAGACAGGTGCATCAT
>JAOPUG010000333.1:695391-706645 GCA_027564375.1 Micropterix facetella | reverse complement strand
TTTTCAGTATACGTTTATTTTGCTTAGGAATTTGGTTATTTTAGTGAGATACGGTTATTTAAAACATCAAATTAAATACACAGCGATAAGAATCAAAAACAAAATATTAGACAAGTAGTTTTGGGTAAGGCCATAAACATATATGTTATACGAGTATATTAAGTATTTAATAAACTGAAAATTGTCTGTGAATTCTAATTTTAAATAAACATATTACCCTTTAATGGGCAAATATATATATTAGGCGTGTTCGACTAATTGTATTTGGGATCGAAATTTTGTGTGGAGTTTTCAACGGAGGTGCTAATGGAAGTGTATAAAATTCCGTTGATTGGCTTTACTTCGTTTCCCAACATGAAGCAACATTGAAATTAAGTTTATACCTTGTGATATATTATGATATAGCGGAATATTACCCTGCGTTGCCCAGGTGGAATTTTGTTAAAAAACTGGAACTTACGCGATGATATACTACAGTTACAACTCAAATTTCTAATACTCTTGTATGTTATTTCCAACATTAAAAATATCATCCCCTTTTTCGACACTCGTTTGGGAAGGATTTTTCAAAAATACGTTTAACGTTAGCGAATTCGTTGGGTAAATGATGCGTTATTAATTGAAGTTTTTTATTGTTGGTAATCAATTTACATGATGTTGATGGACGGCGCCAATGCGAGTATTGGCTAATTAGTATTGATCTAACTCATTGAATATCTGGCGACGATTTGTTGATGCCTGAACTGTATTAGCTGCCCTTATGACGTTCACGCTATTGTTTCCTCTTGGTATGACGATTACCCCATGCTATGCATCGTCTTTTGGTAAGGCTATTGATGATTCATTGCTAGGTTGTGACACTTTCACGTTAATTTCTTGCCGTGCGTGCCTGTCCTCATTTGACCCTGTCTGAATCATGATTTGTCGTTTGGTTATTTCCCAATTATGTATCTCAATTGGGTTGTTACACACTCGAATACGTATTTCTCCCATTTTCACCTTGGCTGGAATGGTTTTTCTTATAACCCTCAAACACTTATTCCTTTATTTTCACAGAACATTTCCAACAAATTTAAATTTAACAATATTTTTCAAAAGTATCACTTTTCAAAAGTATCTTTTTTAGGGTTATATATACGCATAAATCTCAAAGAAGTGTTCTATTATTGTAAAAGTAAAATAAAAGCTCTGCATTTCGAAGTCTTATTTTAATTCTCTTTTGAGATATTGGTTTGACCAGCTAAAATTACAACCCCCGCTTCTCGACTTTCGTAAGATCCTTTCTTAACACATGCCAGGTTTCGGTTTCGAGGGGGGTTTCCAACTTTTTAAAAAAAATTCCTTTACTTTGAATTTCCACTTACCACTCTCAAACACACAGATTTATAAATGTTTTATTCAAGATTTATAATTATAAATATAAATTCTTGATCTAATTCACATTTTTCATGCATGTACATTACAACGAACCGCCCATAACAAACCGAACCGAACGCTAAGTTGCTATGCTAATAAATGATGGGCGGTCGGTTAGTATGTACCCATCGCGTCGTCGATGCGCAGAGTTAAGCAGATGTTGTGAAACAAAAGAAACACATGTGCAATCCCGTCAAAGCTCTGCTCAGCCACTGATAATTATAATTTATCTCTAAAGTTTTTGTGCGGTGCGGTTTTTGTTAATGATTGCAATACGAATTGTTCTGGAATACCGAGCAAAGGTTACCAAAGCCCATCATAAAACAAATGTTTCATTACCTAAACATTGTTGAGTGTTGGCGTCTGGCAAGTATATTGATGAAACATAACATTTAAAAACTTAAATTGTAGGACGCTACAGGTTTAAATTCATTAATAATTTGCCATAATGTAGTCAGCCACCCAACCTTTCAAATTTTCAAAATAATAATACATATATTTATTTCCGGGGATTGACCCCCCCCCGGCTACGCCCATGCCCTTATATATCAAAAGGAAACCAAGCAAAGTTTCATGTTTTTGAGTGAGTAAGTTCCATGTTCAGTCAGTCAGGGCACTGTATTTTATTAATATCGATGTCATGACTGCGATAATGATGCAATAGCATATATGATAAATATGATGTAATATGCGATTCTCCACGACAGGTTGTGTCATCCTGAAGAATTTTGTCAAAATTGTTTAGAATGTTTTAAGTACGAAGCGACGGGGTGTGTCGTACGTATTCGGGTGCGGCGTGGCAGCCTTTGACGTAACGGTGGCGGATGGCGCGTCGTTGCCTCAGTGCCAGTTGGGCTCGCGCGGGGCTCGTTCCGCGATTCGTGGCCCACCCCTGAACGCTCCGCTCGCTCTCCGGCCGAGATACGCCTGAAAAACACCTTCCGCCGCCACACGGCGTTATATAATAAAAACAGCGCCACCGCCACACCCGCCTACGCAAACGCCACCAAATTTCAGGATAGAGAGCCGCCAAAACGGAATAGTATTTGTTGTGACTCGCGCGGGGGGTTGTTGACTGACTGGTAAGTGCGGATGCTGTAGCGATAGCCAACGCTTGTAGTGCTATTAGAGATCGATGTTATCATTCATCATACGAACCCCACACCGCTCATCTAGCCGCGCATACGTTTTTGACATCTACATCGACATAACCTAGCTCCCTCGCATCCGCCCTGCCGGGATTAACTGACACGCCGCATTTACTTCCTTTTAATAAAACAAGGGTTGCCTGAAATGGAACAGTAGAACCACGCCCCCCTGGAATGCACCGGCGCTGGGTCGAGGGGTATCGGGGAACGGGAGATAAGGGGAGGAGGGAGGGGGTGCGTCGGGGACAATGCACCAAAAGCCCCTCAAATCACGACCTACAGATTTCCAAGATATAATTTGCTCTATCTTCCTCAATCAATTGCCATTCAAATTAACAATCAAAGTTATTCTTCAAAAACCACTATACAATATCGAAAACTTTTTAAAATTATATATATAATAAATACTACTACTAAGTATCTAGTTCACATATACCGATTTGGAATACTCATTTTGGAAAAAAATAAACAAATCCTAATTTAGCTGTTTTGTCATTTAAAGTTACCCTAAACACTTAATATTTATAAATCATAGTGGGGATTTTAATATTGATATCATATTGCGCTTTTTATATGACGACATGAGATATTCACAGAAACACTTTGTAGATACGTAAATTATATGCAAGAAGGCGTGTAACCAAACACTTTAACCTTGAGGTACGTTACTTTCACTTACTAATATTTTGACAGAGATATGCTTCAAGCACAGTATTCAGTGTTGTAGGTAATATTTTAATGCCCTTAGATTCTAAATCCAGTCCTTATGATTTCATATAAATATCTGATATAAACGAGATTGCTATATTTCATCCTGTGCCTACCGAAGTCAATCATACAAACAGATCAGCCATTTGAGAAGACCAATCAAGTATGCGTTCCATTCAACTTCAAGCATTGAAATTGAAGATTTCAAGAGGCATCTACAAAAATGGACAAACAAGCGAATCTAAATTTATTTTATCCAATTTAATCTTTTGGTCAGTCCTAATATTTTCGAGTTTCGCAAACACATGGCTGCAGATCTTCGCAAAAGATAGCAATGCTTTCAAATGAAATCGCGACAATTAAGTTGATTCATTTTTTGTTTTTCTTTCGGCCGAGGTAAATCTACTAAAGTTATTATTGAAATGCAATAATAAAAATAATAATTTATTTCATCAAAAATGCCTGATAAAAAGCATTAAAATACAATAGGGTATTAGTAGATGCAAACAGATAATATTGATGAAGGACACACTCAGTTAATAAACAGTTGGGTGTGGGTAATTATAGGAGATTTTTCATTTAATGTTTACAGTGTCTCTGAGGGTTGCGCAGAAATTCGCCAGACTTATGGCGATCCTGTGTTATAAACAAACTACTCTCTTTTTCGGGACACCTTAATAAATCTTTTTTAAGCTTGGAACTGAAAGTTGATAAGGATTTGAATCTCACAAAAGATCCCAAAAAAGTAAAAACAAATGCGTAAAATTCTGCTGCGACGTCCGAATGAGGGTGTGCGTTGCTGGCAAAAGCGGATGAATCATACTATTTCGAGTCAAGAGCATCTACGTCAACCCGATAATAAAATCGTATTAACATATTTGAGGAATAGGAGTTTTTGTCAATCCCCTAAATTTGTAAGACTGCTGTCTATTTATCTATGTCTCTTTCCACCAAAATCTCAAGGGTTTTCTCTTATCTTCAGCATAGGAGCTACATGTAGATTTCGGAGAAAGAAAACTAGATCGCGATAAAATAGTCACTGACTTGGAACTCAATCTTGCAGTTTGGAATTGATGTATTCTCGTTGTTATGTTACTTAAATTCGTTCGTTTTTTACTTTGTTGTTGCGTATTCTTCTACTGGGTATTCTTCTACTGACACATTCGCCACATGAGTATTTCTTTAATTTCCTGTGAACTGCGTCTACATATAATTTTAAATGACTTTTTGCTGCAAAAGCACGATCGTATTCTCCACAGGAGTATTTCTTCAATTTACAGTTTACTGCGTCTATGGTGTTTCAAAGATCCTTTATGTGCAAAAGCAAGGTCGCATTCATCACATGCGTATTTCTTCGATTCCCTGTGAACTGTATTTACATAGACATACCGTGTTTAGATCCGGTATCGCTAATATTACTGCTTCCAGACATCAATATAGGTATAAGGCGACGAAAAGAAGGATGCGTTTCTGGGATGTTTTTTTTGTTTCCCGTCTTTGAATAGTGTTTGTTATAAATACGAGCTCACTGAAATTACCAACTGCGCTGAATGAGACAGTAAGATTTCATCCAAAATAATAAAATGGCAACACTGACCGTAATCAAAATCGTTCAAAGGCAACTTCGAGAATAGTGACAGCCGTCAACAAATTGTACTCCTTCGCGAGCTCCTCCACCTCAGTGCAGTTGCAATAATTTAACTTTAAAATAGTCAATTACTCCATACGAAGATGAGTGATCTAATTGTGGACGATTACAGCAAAGTGACTGTCAAGATTGAGGAAAATGTGGTCATTAAAAAAGAAATGTACGATTCTGATGATTCAGATTTCAGTATTCCTCTGAGTCACTTCATACCGGATGAGCGTGGTAACGTGGTCGAATTCTACGAAAGTGAACATCAGTTCATAAAGCCAGAGCCAATCGAAGGTAAACCATCTGGAAGCAGTAATATTTGCTATAACAGATCTAGTGTTAAACGTGTCAAATCGCATGTTTGTCAGAAGTGCGAGAGGACATTCTCTTGTAAGGCTAGATTAAATCGACATATTAATGGTGTTCATGATAAATTGAAGAAATACTCATGTGGAGAATGTGATCGTGCTTATACACAGCAAGGGCATTTGAATAGACACGTGGACGGAGTTCACAGGAAAGCAAAGACTATAAAGAAATACTCATGTGGGAAATGCAATCGTGCTTTTACACAGCAAGGGCATTTGAAAAGACATGTAGACGCAGTTCACAGGAAATTGAATAAATGCAAAAGTGGTTTAAAAGGACATGTAGACGAAGCTCACAGGAATTTGAAAAAATACTTATGTGGAGAATGCGATCGTGCTCTTACATCGAAAGATCACTTGAAAAGACACGTAGACGTAGTTCACCGTAAATTGAAGAAATACGCATGTGGGCAATGCACTAGTGTTTTTGCACAGCAAGATCATTTGAAATCACATGTAAACACAGTTCACAGGAAATTGAAGAATTACGAATGTGACCAATGCGGTCGTGCTTTTACACAGAAAGCATCTGTAAAACACCATATAGACGCAGTTCACAGTAAATTGAAAACACATTCTTGTGGAAAATGCGATCGTGCTTTTGCAGCAAAAAGTCATTTAAAATCACATGTGAACGGAGTTCACAGGAAATTAAAGAAATACTCATGTGGCGAATGCGATCGTGCTTTTACGTGTCAAGGGCATTTGAAAAGACATGTAAATACAGTTCATAAGAAATTTAAGAAATAGTCATGTGGATAATGCGATCGTGGCTCCGGACGATGACAAAATCTGATTGTTCAGATCAGATCGGATTAATCAAGACGGTGCTGCCAGCCCCACAATATATTTTGTTTGCCGTCGGGGAAAGTTTAAATTGCGGGGCATCCAAGCGCGCAGCTGGCAACCTTAATTCCGCCCCCGCCTGCTGAAACGCTCCTGCTTCGCTCCGATGCGTTGGCTTTTATCTCGGCTATAAAGCTATGTATAGATTTTAAGAAAGTATGCATATCTATCGGCGGATGCTGTGGAGATACCATGCAGTATTTTATGCAAATCACGTTTTCGCAGTTAGGTTTATTTGGATTACATAATTTTGATTGCTTTGTTATAGGCTTTTTTTTCTATAAAAAACGGTAAAAAAGGTATATGTTCTTAAAATTAAAGTTAAAACTGTGTAATATTACGCACGTTGTTTTTAAGTGTAAATAAATAATATTTTTAAGGAGCCTTTGCACTAAAATATACGTATTTACTAAATATCCTTTTTATCAGAGATTTTACGCTGGGTTTACATTAATTTATTATTTCATTATATGCCTAATTTAACCCTATTTACATTTACGTATATATTTTTTAACCGGATACGTAAATATTGAACTAAAAATACTAGTTGAATTATTTTTTTCAAACCAAGTTGTATATACATATATGGTGCATACACTGATATCATAGTCTTTATTTGAATCTTAATCAACAACTTATATGAAGATAGTTGAAAGACTGCTAGAAACATAGTTTCCTTCCCTTGAATTTCAATTATGAGAGTTTCGCAGATGCCGCCAGGGTGGTGTCTGTCTTCAGTATATTTCTTATGTGGTTTAGTGGTATTAAAAGTTTCATTTTAGGCAAAAGTTCGACATTATCTATTTGAGATGCCATATTGTGGCCTAATGGGGCATGTTTAGTTCGGGCCATATCTTGTTACACCCGGTCGGCCCGCCTCACGGTTCGACTCCCATCCGGCAGCCTCCTCGAAGAGGGACTATTCTGGTAAAACTCGCTTTGCGGTCGGACCTGGGGTAAAACCTCGGGCGGCCCTGGACTGTTGATGTCTCAACTGACGAATAGTCGGGGGAGTCTAGTTGCGTAATGCTGCTTAAGGAGCGGGGTTAGGTGTCGACCTGACGTCGCCTACCCTTAGAGACGACCCGATGGTCACCCGATCTCGGGTGATATTCGCCGAGTAGAGGACGCCACGGGTCCGCGATATTCCCGAGTGACGGAATGCCGCGTTATCACGTCAGGTAGAGGTTGCGAAATCGCCTTCGAGCCTGGAACCAAACTGCTGGATGGAGAAATCCGTCTACATTTGGTAGTTATGGAGTGAGGCTAGCCTGCGGGGCAGCTTGCTGACCGGTGGACTCTAACGGGCTGCGGCGTAGTTGGATAGTGGATTTGTTGTCAAAATTCTGTACGTTTCATCTCGGGGCGATATAATAATAGAGTTCGTTGAAACGCCTTGGTGTGACGGGCTCGCCTTGGGCTAAGTATAGTCTTAAAACCAACAATGAGATGCCATGTTAAATATCTTTTATAGATATTGAGAATCTTGCATTCATAACCATTTACTCAAGTAAATGGTTACGAATGCCAGACTTGACTGATTTTCAGCAAATTGACCGATTTATTCGTTTGTTTTATTATTTGAACGGGCTAATTCGTGGGAACCTTTCTTCGAAAGTTGTTGCTCTTTCAGAAAGAATGCGAATTTTACTACACATCTGTAAAACATCTTTGTAATGGGGAAAAAATAGGCGGCGCAATGTACAAACGCCGGTTTTTTAGTCCAAGTTATGGCTAGTATACCTCGACCCCTTTATTCATATTCGAACCGCCCGCTTGCATTGCCATTTTGTCAGCGGTTTCTGTTTTATTAACAAATTTATAATCAATCAGTTTTTTCTGTATTCTCTTCAGCATCATATTGAGGAAGTCATCCCTCGTTTCAGTGCATCATGCTTCAGAAGCCATATTCATGCTTCAGTTATAACCTATACACACTCACTGCCATTAGCCTTTTAAAGCCTTTCAAAGCTCAGTCTTGGAACACAATACTACAATTATGGGGACTAGCATTAATGATTAGTCTATGATAGCCGTGTCCTCCCAACATAATCTAGTAAGTGCTTTAGAATCGGTTAAGTTTGATCTTCGGATTTAGGCTGATTTTTTTAAATAAATAAACAATCTACAGGTAAATGTGATGTTCTTGCTGTTATTCGATGATTTTGTAAGTGTATATTCAAATTATACTCTAGATGTACATATAGAAGAGTGTACATATTAAATATATATATATATGAAAGTGTACAAATCTATATGGGATTTGCTCTTTGGGTGTCCGTGAAGTTGATTCATTCAGACACTACTTTTGCTGTATAGGGCCTTAATGCGTTCAGCGCTTGAGTATTCTTGACCAATCTGGCATCCTTTTTACTCTAAATACTGTAACAAGCGAGAGATGTTACAAGAGAAGTTCCTTAGAACTGTGTGAGATAAGATTCGCGGGCCACGTAAGTCTTAGTCCAATCATCGGTCTTGTACAATGAGTTAAGTCTGAATGACAGACGCATTCTTCTTGATATGATGTCACTGCATAAAGTCTATAATAATGGTTTCGATTGCTCACAAATGGGTCTTAATTTTTAGAAACAAGAAGAAGGCGCAAGGTGCCAAGTCGGCACCTTACGCCTTCGAAAATTCGTTTGTCTGTCTGGCCACGAGAGAGCTGATATTGTCATTGTGCAAGAAGAGCGGTATTTACGGTTGATTTTAAGGAGTTCGTCAATAATTTGTATGATGTATATATGTATGTATGTATATATGTATGCATGTTTGTATGCATTTATGTATGTATGTTTGTATGTATTTCTGTATGCGTACATGCATGTATGTGTGTATGTATGTGTGTAAGTATGTATGTATGTATGTGTGCATTTATGTATGTATGTTTGTATGTATGTATGTATGCGTACATGCATGTATGTATGTATGTATGTATATAATTATGTATGTATGTATGTATTGTGAATATGATACCGAAAATATGGTTTCTCCTTTTTTACGGCTAAATGTAATTTGGTTGCATTTCGAAGCGCTGAAAGAGTTCTTTCGCAGTACTCTAACAATCTTTTAATGTCGTCCTGGATAAGATAACTGGCAATTGGTGATGCTTACTGCCTGGGCGTAAATTTTGAGGTCGTCAGCGTTTAGTATATAAGCCTCATTTTCGAAACTTTATCCTATATCATGTAGATATGAGTTGAAAAACCAAAGCGCATACAAAACAAAATACTCCAGAAGCGATTGATTCAGAGTTGGAATCCACCCACGGCTCTATCTTGGTGACCATTGGTGACATTTGGCGATATTCATCTAAAAAGGTTGCCATGAACTCCTAAGACATTTTGTTTATCGAAATAATTCCTGCAAACGGTATGCTGTTGGATTTACAAATGACTTGATATGGTATGACCAGAAGTTTTTTGGATCTTGCTTTTTGTTATCCTCGGTGTTTGTAATAAACCTCGAGAAACATTGTTTTTGCAGAGATGTGTGCCTTCGTCGCAAGAGTGTAAACCTGTCGTGACTTATTTATTATTCATCAATATCCATTTTAATGCTTTATTATACGATGCGGCCGCTGATTGAATAGAAAGTGCTTTCATGATTGCGTCAAAAAGTTTATGATTGCTGTGAAAAGATCATGAATACTGGGAAAACGTCATGGATGCTGAAAAACGCCAAGATTACAGCAAAACAGTTATGATTTTATGAACTCTTATCTCATTACCTTGCTGGGGTGAAATGTTCCATCTGCGATTGAAGAAGTCTGGGATACTGATCCTAAAACGACCTCTTTCAGTAATCGTTTGTAATATTGAAAAAGAGCAATTTAAGAAAAAGAAACATATTTCGACACAAGTGAGAAATTTTCAGATAGGGACTAGCGGTTCTCAATGTTTGTAAAAACATTTCATAACGAGAATTCCTTTCACCTCTCCCAAACAGTGAAAACTGACATTTTGCAGTCAAATTTAAGTGGCTCTCGCATACATTTAAATGATAATAAAAACTAGGACAGGGTGAAAACCCAAAGTTTGTCAAACTTCGGCCCATATGATTATTTTCTTGTGTGTATGTATAATATAACAGGATGTTCAGGGTAGTTTAAAAAACTACCTGAACTTAAACCGCGAGAGATTTATTGTGCCACTCCTGTAATGACTCCCTCAATAAAGAGGAATATTAGTTCACTCGAGTTGTCGTGCATAGTAACAAAACTGAGCAGGATTTCAAGATTTGGCTACTTAGGTGGCTAATATGAAAATATCTTCCAATATTCACTCACTTTATTTTAGGCGAAAATTTTAGAAAAATATGTTATTAAAGGGATATGTTATTTAAAAAATAGCATAATACAACACTCATTAAGCCATTTTATCTCGTTTTCATTGATATTCTTCCGTCTATATTACTCATAAGATATGAATATTATTAAATAAATAACATTAATATACCATTTTATACCTAGTTGAAACATTTACTCCCCCCCCCCTTCCCGAGGGGGCCAAATCTTCTTACAATCTTGCGATGTTACTATACACGAACGAGTAAACTACGTCCGATTTCAAAAATTCTCCATCTAATTTTATTTATCTAACACGTGGCTAGTCATTTCTTCGCGTCGATATTAGGCGCTCATACGAATTGACGAGGCGTGGGCTCGCGTCACACTTGTCGCACTTAAGCATCTCGGGTGATGCCGATTACAGCGATGTGTCTCGCTCGCACGCGGGCTCCTGGGGCATGGCGAATGACGTAATCATGTATCCACGCACCGCCGGAGAGCGTATGTTCACCTGATACATCAGCGCTCGCCCAGTGACACATGAATTAATTGTATTTTTTTTATTTATTACAATAAAAAACAAACCGTAGGACGTATATACCCAAAAATTAACTGGACTCTGCGCATTAGCCAAAATTATCGATTGCCGAAAGATTTTCTAAATCGGACGTAGTTTACTGGACTTATCGTGAATACTAACATTTTTCGCGCATGATTTCAAGACTTGGCAACTTAGGTGGCCGAAGTAATATGTATGAATCTTATAGAAAATTCTTAATCTTAAGTACTATGGTGCGAAATTTCAATATTTTTTTATTTTTCTGAATAAAAATAAATTAAAGCT
>JAOPUG010000333.1:610417-620834 GCA_027564375.1 Micropterix facetella | reverse complement strand
AGAGCAATTAAAGCGGAAGAATATTTGGGACGTCATGAGTTTTATCTCTGACGTAACATTTGAACCCCTTCCACACATTTATTCCGCTTAATTGAGGGAGTCATTACAGAAGTGGCACAATAGATCTCTTGTGGTTTACTTTCTCAGTTCAGTTAGTTCTTTTAAACTACCCTGAACATTTTAATATATTATATATACATACAAGAAAACAATCATATGGGCCAAAGTTTAACAAACCCTTGGGTTTTCCCCTTGCCCCAGTTTTCAAGTTCGAAAACGGCAAGTTTTGGCGAACTTTCAAACGTAACCAAAATCGCCGAGACGTTTTAATATGGAAAATGGACGAATTTCAACTTCGCAAGTGCATGAAATTAGATCCACGGAAATTTAATTTTTCATAAGTAATTTTAGTAAACAACAAATATTTATATCTGTAATATTTTCCAAATGTATGGGAAACGTTAGAAATTGAACGTTTCTTATATCGCCTTCGTCATCCGTTGTTCGGGGGGTAGGCGGCAAAATGCTGCTGTTACTACGTAGATTATAACGGTGGCAGAGGAAACACAATTCTTCTTTGGATAGCACAATGGGATTTGGAAACTGCGCCCAGTGGTTAGACCGCTGTACCACCTGTGTTCGCAGATTTATTTCGCTGAACGTTTTTAACTGCTTTGATGTTTTTCATATGAGTGGCTATGGGCCGTTTTGTTTGTCCGTAGGCTAACATGCAGCTGTATTGGATTTAATACGTATTTATATCGAATTTATTTAGCATATTACTTATTCGATCTATCACGCCATTAACATATGGTAAGAATGCTCGTGATCTGCTCAGTTTCTGAGTTTCGTCTCTACAGATCTTGTGCGTATCTTATGATATTTTCGGTAACTATTTTTCCTAAGGACATCATTGACATGTTCCATCTCCTGCGGAAAATGCTTAACGTCGCATAGATCGCGTGCTCGATTCACGAGCGACGTTTGCACTGCACATAGATGGTAAGGATGATGGTGTGAGCTGGCAGGCAAATATCTCTCAATTCGTTTTATTATGTTTATAATGTCGAACAACCGCGATAGTCCTAGACTTCATATTACTATTATTTATAAAGAATTTATTATTATTTATAAAGGGTTTGAAAACTGTTGCTGTCTTTAAAACCTATTGCATTTTAAGATTATTTTTA
The DNA here is from genome assembly GCA_027564375.1 of Micropterix facetella. Lineage (NCBI taxonomy): Eukaryota > Metazoa > Arthropoda > Insecta > Lepidoptera > Micropterigidae > Micropterix > Micropterix facetella. The sequence goes on along the minus strand of JAOPUG010000333.1, from coordinate 619,644 downwards.
TGGAAAAATGGATTGTAATAAGTGAAAAACAAGTTTGAATAGATGTTCAAAAACAAATTTAATGCTTATATAGGTGGGTAAGATAATACATACGTATACACGGTGTTTGTACGTTCTCTACCTATTGGTTAGATCCTCCTCCAGGCCAAGTAAACCAGGATACACTAGCAGCATCACCAAAAAGGTACAATAAGTTTCTCTCGTCACCACGATTCCAATACGCTATGCTTTCTCTACCTATTGGTCAGATCCTCCTCCAGGCCAAGTAAACCAGATTACACCTTCATCAGCACCCAAAATGGCTTAAAACCTATTCCAGCAAGTTTCCCTCGTCACCATTATGCCAAAAATACCCATACACGCTATGCTTGCTCTACCTATTGGTCAGATCCTCCTCCAAGCTAAATAAACCAGGATACACCTGCAGCAGCACCCAAAATACAACAAGTTTCTCTCGTAACCATGATTCCAAAAATATTCATAGACGCTATGCTTGCTCTACCTATTGGTTAGATCCCCATCCGGGCCAAGTAAACCAGGATACACCTGCAGCAACTTCTAAAATGGCTTAAAACCTATTCCAACAAATTTCTCTCATCCCCACGATTCTAAAAATATCCATATACGCTATGCTTGCTTTGTTTAAATCTGTTTCATCACCAGCAACAATATTGTAAACGTGGCGAAAAGAACCTGCTTTAATTCAAATTTAGCTATCATGTCACAGCACAATTATGAGCTTCGGTGAGGTTGTGCTGTACCCAGCGCGAAACTATCCTCCTCACGCGAAGATTCTCGTGTAGTATCTCATGCATCTACTTATCTGCATTATGTGCTAAATCTCTTCATGTGTAATTCGGATATTATCTTCAATTAACAATTTCACAGCCGGTACGATTTCTTCGGTAACAGCTGTCAACGGGCGGCCACTTCTTTCTTCGTGTGCCTACGTTAGTCAACCGCGCTTACATTCATTGTACCAACAGTACGCGGTAATCTTCGACTTGAAAGCGCTTTTTTCCTCACAAAGCATACCTAGTCTTTCAAACGATTCCTCTAGTTTTAGGCAATTTTTGTAATCGTAAAAATTCATCGCGCGAAAATGTTCCCGATGCAATATTTATATTTAGATCGTAAATTGAGGAAATTTGCGAAATTGGCAAATTTGAGAAATTTGAGAATTTGAGAAATTTACAAATTGAAGATATTTTAATGTAGAATTTCCGTCTTTTTGCTCTTAGTTATAATTTATAACTTAGTAACAACCGGCCTGTGTCTTATAGGATAAAACATTTTTACTGAGTGCTATAGTACATATTTCAAAATTTGTTATCGTTGTTCAAACACCGATTATTACACTAATCGGTCTTTGAACAACTTATGTAGATCGGTGGATATTGTAAAGAGTAGTTCAGAGAGTTGTTTTGCTTTCTGTACCTATTATATTTACAAAATAAATTGTTATTTTGTTTTAGATTAATAAACAAGCACAATTTGTCGAGTTAGTCAGATCTTAGTTTGCGAGAATTCAATGTCCCTGTAAAGTCGGGCTAGGTAGTCGGTTTTAATTCGATTGAGAGGCGTATTTAAATTATACCGGAGTCTCAAAATGGCTCAAAGGAGCACGTAATATGCCTCGTCACAAGACGGCCGTGCAAATTAAATTAGGCAAATTTTCACTCGCGAACAGCTGGTGATAGTTTATCATCTACAGTTTTAACTACAGCAGCTTTACCTATTTAGTAAATTATACACAAAATATTAAATTATAGGTCTGTTCGAGGTGATGCGTGTTTTGTTATCTTGCCTTTGCAGATCTTGCAAAATAGTTCAAATCATATCAGGATATATGAAATACTTACATATGAAGTTGCCATTCTACAAAGAATATTAAGAACAAATATTTTGTATCAAAAATAAAAATGTAATGAATTGAAATATTGACTATAATTATTCATGTAGTTTTACCATTTTAATGGGAGTTGATTAATACCTCTGCTGTATAAGTATCGTGGACAGAATTCATTGAATGTGTTGAAAACATTTCTCGCTGCCTTTTGGAATTGATATTTTTCCCATTGAAAAATTTATCCACATTCGGAAACAAGACAAAATTTGTTGGAGCAAGGTCTGGCGAGTACGCAGGGTGACGAAGGGACTTCAATCGCAATTCTTGCAACTTTGAGACTATTTGCTATGTGTGTGACTGTGTGTTGACGTGCAGAAGTCGTGGCGAAGAGCAGTTGAACAGGTTTGTTTCTGGATTTTCAGCTCTTGACTGTACACATTTGGATTGATTGTAGTGTCAGGTTGCAAGAAGCTGTAATGCAGCGGTTCCCAACCTATTTGAGGCTATTATCCATAAATCGGTTTCGATATTAGCAAAAACCCCCAAAAAAGGTTTAGTCTAAAAACCAAATTAGCTATTTTTTTTTTAAATTACGACAACTAAACAATCATTTTAATTAATTTTAATCATTCAAACAAAGAAAACACGTTTTTTTAGCAATTTGTTATTAAATCAAGAACTATTCAATGAGACGGTTGATATTGCTTAGTTCTAACAATTTGTTTAATATTTGGTGCAGTTTCAATCAATGCGCATCGTAAGTCGTGCTCCAAGTTCAATCGGTTCCTGCTTTTGTTTTCATGTCACCATTGTCGAAAATCCACTTTCACACCTGTAAGTTGTGGCGAATGGGATCAGTATTTTCAAGGATTTTTCCGATAATAATGGATATTCACCATCAATCTTTCGTCAGCCAGTTGTGTGTTTTCGAAATCTATTTTCAGTTTGTTCTCTTCGCAAAGTCCATGGAATTGTGCTTTGGTTTCAATTTCGGTATCAGGAAATATTCCTTCATCCGCTGAAAAGGGTCTAAGAACTCAAGCCTTTACTTGGCGATTTTCCAAATCAGGAAAATATTTTCTGATACAATGTTCTACTAATGACGACAAGTGGAGAGTTATTTGATCTGTGAATGGACATTTTTAATTTCCTGCGTAGAGCAACATTGTTAGTTCTGAGAACATAGAAACCTCCTCAACTCCAGCTCTTCGTTGGTAAAGCTGCAATTTGCGAAGAAAACTGGCAACTTTATCTTTAGCTGATCCTTGCGCTTACGATAATTTAATCCTTTTACATATGTTAACCCCTTGATAAATCCCATTTTAATTCTTTGGGGGTAATTATCCCCAGGTTGGGAACCGCTGCTGTAATGGATAATAACTAGGACAGGACCACCATAAGCATTTTGACTGATATTGCGTTTTGTAAATTGTCTAGCTGCATTTCTTCGTTTCAACCATTGCGATGAACACTGATGGTTACCATACAATACCCATTTATCATCCCAATCGACAATCCGGATTCTTAATCCCTTCATTTTGGTATTGGTTCTGTAAAGCAATGCAAGCGTTCACGTGTTTTAGACGCTGGCATTGATTTAGCTCAAACGATGACCACTTATCGAGCGTCTTTCCTTTCCGATTGTACTCAAGTCACTCAATATTGTTTTGTCACTGCTGCTAGACCAGCCGTAGTGCGCGACGGATCCACTTTCACTATCGCCCTTAATTCATCATTATAAGCCTTACCCTACGGTCGTCAACGGGGCTCTTTTTCGAGGTTGACAATACCAGAAACGAAGCGATCAAACGCATGATGCGGTCATTCGTGGTGTTTGATCCATACATATGATTGATATAGAGAAAATGACAATTACATAGGTGAGAATCTAATACTAATACTAGAAGCTAATAGGCCACTAGGAAAGAAACGAGACACGAGTGCTACTGTAAACACATCTCATTTTTTTCGTAATGGTAACATACTTGTTTATGAGTTTACATTCTGGATCTCATAACCATTGGTAGACATTTATTTATTTATTTTATTTGCAGCTTTATGTTAGTACAGAAATACACAAAAAAACACAAATTTATGAATTGGAATTGAAAATGGACAAATATTATATAATAAAACTACAAACGCTGTAAGTTACTCAAGATATCTCAACCTGGTTTTCAGGACACACCTATTATAAAATAATCAAAGTTAAATAAATCAATATAATCAACATCAATTATCAGGAAGTAATACAAGTTTATTATATTTGACGAAGTAGCGCAAATTATTAAAGGTTATAGTTTCAGGGTTAGCCCTTGTTATCCATGAAGGTGGAAATTAAACATTTTTGTGTAATGATTTTGTGTCATTTTAAAGTCGGCATACGTGAAATTGACTATCGAAATCAACTTGTATCAGCATTTGGGAATCTTGCTCCTTACATTTCCCAATTCGGACGTGATCAATTGAAAGATGACAAGAAAAGTGAACGTCCAGCGACTTTAGTTACCGCTTAAACCAGTGAAGGTGGTTAAGAAATACTTGTTGTAGATCCAAAATATACTTCTCCAGCCATCAATACTTCGACTTCAGGAAGCGTTGATATCTTTGGTTTCCCCGTTCAATCAAAAATAGGTTCGTGTAACGCAGTGTCAAAATATGATCACATTAGCGAATGAGGAAAGCCGCAATATTTTTGGTGTTTTCACAGTAGATTTGGTCTGGTTCTATACAAATAACCCAAAAACTATGCTGCAGTCGTCAGTTTGGAGGTTTCTAAACGTGGATTCTCCAAGAAAAGTCATACGTTGACTTAGCATTGGTAAGAGATAGGGGGCGATTTTTTTTCTGCAAGTAGCTGGTTGGCGACAGTTTTGTTAGAAAATCTTAAAAAAAACCAATGCCAAGTGACATAGTGAAGTTTGCTTGCCATTTGTCTTTAACAACTTGAAACTAAAAGAAAATTGTTAGAGCTCTATTTGCACCGTGACACTGCATCGCCTTACAAAGCTATTCTCGCCAATGATTTTTTGATGACCACATACATTCAAGAGCTATGCATCCGCCTTATAGCCCCGAGGTCGCTTCGTGTGACTTTTTTCTGACAAAAATCGTAAAACAGCCAACGCCAAGTGACATAGTGAAGTCTGCTTGCCATTTGTCTTTAACACTTTGAAACTAAAATGGAATTGTCAGAGCTCTTTTTGCACCATGACAATGCATCGCCAATAATTTGCTGACGAGCCATTCTCGCCAATAATTTGGTGACGACAGAAATTCAAGAGCTATTCATCCACCTTGTAGCCCCGATTTCGCTCCGTCTGACTATTTTCTCCTCCCAAAAATCTGACTTGGTCTCCGTGTAACTTGCTTTGCTAGCCCTAATGATGCCCGAAATACTTTTGTGTGCTCTGCACTGAGAAAAATATTGGATTTGTCCTTAAATTTCCCTATTGGTTATTATGGGTTTATATAGAATAATGATGTTTCAATAGTAATTTTTTTTGTATTAAAAGCAATTTTATTGAAAGTCCACTACACGATTACGAAATAATTACGAAAATAACGGTAAATTGTAATTTCAACCTGATGCATATATCCGACGACCTTACGTATACTACTACATGCTGTCATGATAGAAGCAAGATCCTGAGGTCGTGACGTAATGAAATAACATTACGTGTTGTTGGGTCATCGTTTCGGAATTAAACGACAACAAGGGAATGTTGCTACATATTTACAGTGACATGGTAACTACACCAATATACGCCATGTAAATTCATATGTACCAATCACAGTCCGACATCCATAGATACGTAATTTCTTTTGAAATATTTATATTTTCGTGTATTACAGCGTTATATTTTACTTGACGTTACCGAAGAAGTCTTCCTCGAGTGTTTTAAATATTAATTTAGGCGATTAAACTCGCGTATAGAAGCTAATGAAGAGTAGGTACTTTGAAAAGTTGCAATTGAAATATAACAAAAATCATCAATATATTTTATGTATTTCCCTCCTATCTCACAATATATTTTATGTACTTAGAATACGACTGGTACTAAGAATTTCGCCTAAAGCTTGTTTACTCAGGGGATTGAAAGGGATCAACTCTAAATAACATATTAAGGACTAAACTTTCTGAATAGTTCAAATTGGCCCGTTGGATGGTCTCTGAGGCGTCTATGGACTTTTGCAATTTCCGGAGGGTAAGTTCGAGAACGAAGAGCCTGACGGCATTATCAAAATAAACACTTTCCTCTTCGATCAGGGCCAAGAGATATACAATTCGACGAATCCACCCAAATTCATTCGCGACAAATTCGCTTATAGAAATACTGAGCTATACAGGGGTATCATGTGGGTGTGGGTTGCTTGAGTAAATTGGTGAAATTTTTCGCTTATTACTTAAAAGATAATCAACAGTCCTTAGGCTTTTAAATTCTAAAGCATTCCACACCTGCTACGGCACGATCAGGGATAAAACCTCGCGATTTTGATGTTCAATTTTATTGTCAATAAACCGAGTAAAGTAATCGAGTCGGTGCAATGCCGACGATATTAAATTGTATATGTCCAAACAGTTCCGTGCAGCTTGGGTCAGATAGCCGCATATATGTCAAGTTTGGTCGGCTCAACTCACGGTTTAACTCGTATGCGCGAGCCTACCTAAGAGGGACTCAACCTGGAGAAGACGCAGTGCGGATCCTGGGGAAAGCCTCGGGCGGACCTAGGCCGTTGATGCACCGGTCGGTTTACTGGCTATGCTGCTCAATCGGCAAAAACCCGGGAGAGTCTGGAAGCGTACGCTTCCTATGACAGTGGGGGTAGACGCTGACTTGTTGGCGTCTATCCTTAGAAACTATCCATTGTCCACCCAATCCCGAGTGGTATTTCGGGCAAAGGATGCCTCAGATCCGCCCTAAATTCAAGTGACGAATTGCCGCTATAACAGGGTAGGATTTAGACATACTCGGGCGAACCCGTCACCCCGAAGCGTTTCAACAAACTTTATCGTTATATCGCCCCGAATGACCGAGAATTTTAAAACCCAGTGGGGTATCTTAGTGTCCTCGCTCCCAGATGTAGTCAGATTTCTCCGATCTCCTGTCTGGTCACAGTCGCTTGCGTGGCCTCTACCTAATGTGATAACGTGGTATTCCGTTACTCGGAAATATCGCGGACCTCGTCTTTTACTCAGCGTAATCAGCCGAGATAGGGCGGCCAACGGGTCGTTTATAGGATAGGTGACATTAGGTCAACATATGCCCCCACGTCTTAGGAAACATACATTCCCAGATCCCTCCTGGTCTCAGTCAATTGACAACATGGCCGGTAAACCGACCGGTGCATCAGCCGTCCAGTTTCGCCCGAGGTTCCGTCCCCAGATCCGCCGCACAGCAGTTTATATGGATTGATCCTTGTTTCGTGGAGGCTCTCGAATAGGAGTTGCCCCGCAAGTTGAGCCGACCAGATCACAAATCGGCCATTAAAGCCATTAATACTATGGCTACACGGAGCTGTTAGAAACCTGCCGCTGACTAGACGGGAGGATGGAGAAATCCATCCAAATCTGGTAATAAGGGGGCGAGGCTGCCCGCTGGGTGATTTTACCCATCAGTGCCTTGCCGTTAGGTTTTGGAGTTCTATTGGTTGATGGATACGTGAATTGTAATTGTCCATAAGTCCTTGCATTAATCTTGGAGTAACAAGACGATAAAGTTCGTTTTGACATTCGGGGTTTGCGGGTTCGTCCGTAGTATTGACACCTTCAAACTATAAATGTACACTGCAATTGCTGTGGCGTGCGAGTTTTTCCAGTGTGATATTGATACCGTTTGATCTTGGGGTCAAAACAAAAATCTCCTCTGCAATATATCCCAGACTACAGTGATGACATACCGAATGATCGACGCACCTCTGATTTATGATTTATCCATCGCTGGTGATGTGTTTACTAGAGTCGCAGAAGTGAAAGATCTCATAGTTCCCTTCGATCCTCAGTTTGCTTTCAGGGAGCACATCACTGATTTGTCCAACCCTAAGGGTTTGTAGGTTTCATTACACATAATATAAAAGTTTTATAATATCCGGGTTATGCATATATTGTAAAATTCTATTGTGAGAAGTAGATTATTAACAATTATAGTTATATGGAATCCGCATGAAGATCTAGATATCTAGATCTATATATCACCATATTGGACAAAATCCAAAAGTGTTCCTTACGCTTCGTAAATTTCAAATAATACGGACTTTATCCTTATTTGTATTCTTCTAGTTTTTTTGTAGGGCACGGTGAGTTATAATAATTCTCTAAAATTGCGTTAATGAAATGGCTCAACATGGCTTTTGTTTTCAAACTGATCCGTGGCACAGTTGATACCATGATACCATGCTAGCGAAGGTTTCTTGCTTTGTTCCGGAAAATTATAATAGAGCTCGGTCACATAATCTATTCACGGAGCCGTTTTCTCGAACTAATCTGAATCGGTGGAATCTGTTCAAAGGCACGTTGCGGCACATAAATACATTTTTTCGACAGCTCCAGATCAGGATATTTTGTTGCGATCTCTTTAAAGGCATTACGTTACGTATCACATCTACATATACTGCCTATAATAATATATGCCTTTGTGTTTAGTATTAAGTAGTGTGGTTATTTATATAGGAACCTATGTACCTATGTACATAACTTTAATAATTATATCTGAACCATTAGCGTGTTGGCGTGTCTGTAATGCTTATGTATTATATTGAATATAAATAAAAAAACCATATGAACAAACTACATTTTTTAAAAATTCGACAAAAGAAGTCATTGTATCAAAATTTAATATGCTTTCCTTAAATAACCGACTTTCTATGCTCGATGCTGTAACAATCAAGAAAATTTTGCGCTGGCGATATCATTTCTCCTCAATTGCTGTCTGAACTCATGTTCCACATACCGCACAAGACAACGCAATCGAAGGATCTTTTTATTGTGCCTACATCCAGGACTAATGCTGGACAACGCGTGCCGCTCAACAGAAAGTGTGTCTTTCACGATAAAAAGTTATATGATATTGGTATGTTTTCATGCTCTGTAATAACTTATAACACACATTAACTTCACTTCTAAAAAAAAAAAATATTAGGAAAATGCTAGCTCAATAACCCCACACAACGTTTTACTATAACTCATTAATACAGACTCTAACTCTTAAGCTCATACCAATCTACTGTTGCTACATTTAGCCTAGACTGCTGTTGTGACCCGTCACAATGTATGTTCTCAGTGAGCCGTTTCTATAGGAAGAAATTGTAAATAGTGTTTTATATTTAACCTGAAATGTATCTAATGTATCTTTTGTTTCTGTATGTCTCCAATAAAGAA
>JAOPUG010000333.1:475748-489765 GCA_027564375.1 Micropterix facetella | reverse complement strand
TAAAACGGCCGATGTCGTTAGAACTGCCCGGGTGGTGGGCGGGGTTTCTCCCCTCGCCTGTCACCGCGTAACATTGACATATTCACTTGTAGTGACATGGCCAGAGCCCCAGGGTATCCCGGTAAAGCGGTGATTCCAGTGATGACTTCAGATGGATGGTTGTTCCATGGACTGGTCGGTCTGCCGGCTGTTTCTCAACAATTAATAGCCGGTGGAATTTGGAAGCGCAATGCGACCAAAGAAAGCGGGGCTAGGAAGGTACCTTAAGCTATCTATCCTTAGAAACGATTTGATGGCCATCCGATCTCGGGTGGCAAGCCGAGCAAAGGACACCTTGGATCCGCGATAATTCCATTGAGGAATTGCCGCTTACTTAAGGTAGAAGACCGCGCAAGTGGCTTCGAACCAGACAGGGGATCAGATAAATCTGATCGCATTTGTTAATAAGCGCACGATGAACGCCACAGTGGGTATGCACATTCCCAGTGCTGCGTGGTAATGAGACTAGTACGTCAGACAACCGTCCATCCGAAGTTTTCACCAAGTGCATATACCGCATTACCAGAATACTCTCGGATCAGACCAGTCTATCGTATATATCAGAGATACAGAGGGTCCTTCTTCAGGAAGGTTGTTAAGCAAAGGCCGGCATGCCGACCAGTGACCAGACATACAGGGCCGCTCGAGGTTTTCCCCCAGGTAAGCCACCACCGTGGGTCGGGCCGACCATGATATACAGAGTTTGGCCATTAGGACCAGAGCTGAACGAACCTATTAGGCACCAACCGCCAACATCAACGTTGGATTTAAAACTATACTAGGGCGAACCCGTCATCCCAAGGCATTTCAACAAATCTTATCGTTATGTCGTCCAGAGAAGAAATGTACAGAATATGGACTGTACATATTCACAACCAACTACGATAATGCTTAAGTCCAGACGCCTTAAGGCGAGGCACTGGACATTGCCACCCAGCGGGCAGCCTTAATCCCTGACTACCAGATTAGGTCGGATTTCTCCGTCCACCCGTCTGATCCCAGGCTCGAAGTCACTTGCGCAACCTCTACCTACCGTAATAACGCGGCATTCCGTTACTCGCAAATATTGCGAACCAGTGGTGTCCTTTACTTGGAGTGCCATCCGATATCGAATGGCCATCGTATCGTTTCTTAGGCGACGGCAGGTCGACATCTAACCCCCCCCCCCCCATCTTTAATAGCATCTTTTATTAATAAGCATAATTAATTTGTCATTTCCACATTTACTTACAGCCCGGGGGGGGGGGGTCTGGAAGCATTACGCCCCCCCCCCCCGGATATTCGTCAGTTAAACAAGGCCGGTAAACCGACCAATACATAGACTGTCCATGGCCGCCCGAGGTGTTCCCCCAGATCAACCGCAATTGTATTATAGTCTTAAATCGACGTTGGACTTAAGACTATACTCGGGCGAACCCGTCATCCCTAGGCGTTTCAACGACCTTTATCGATCCAATTACGCCACTGCCCGCCAGAGTCCTCCGCCTTAGGACGAGGCATTGGAAATTACCACCCAGCGGGCAGCCTCACCCCCTGACTTCCAGATTACGTCAGATTTCTCCGTCGACTCGCCTGGTCACGGGTTCAAAGTCGCTTGCGCGACCTCTACCTATAGTAATTACACGGCATTCCGTTAGTCGGAAATATCGCTGACCCTTGGCGCCCTTTACTCGGAAAGTACCCGAGATCGGGTGGACATCGGGTCGTTTCTAAGGATAGGTGACGGCAGGTCGACAAATACCGCCGCGTCTAGGGAACATAGGTCCCCAGACCCCTCCGGGTTTCAGTCGATTGACAACACGGTCGATTTGCCCGCCCCGTGCGTCAGCCGTCCAGTTCCGTCCGAGGTTCCGTCCCCAGATCCACCGCGCAGCGGGCTCACCAGGTGATATTGCGGCCAATATAGATCAAGATACACGGAACCATTAGGAACTAGGCCCCAACATAAGGTAGAAGTCGCGCAAACGGCCTCGAACCCATGACCATACGGGATGATGGAGAAATCCGACCAAATTTGGTAGTAAAGGAGAGACTGCTGCTCGCTGGATGACTTTTCCCAGTGCCTCGCTGTGAGGTGTTGGTCTCTTACGGGCATGTGGCGGAGCTGAGTACATGAGCTACTATTTTATATGCCCTTAAAACCTACCTCTTTAAAACTAAATCAATATAATTACATTTTTTACATTTCTTAACGGCGACTATTTTCCGCGTATACATCGGCGTCGCGACACTTCAAGTTGATTAAATTGATGACTTTGATTCCACGACTCGAAATGGTAGACGAAATACGCGGATCTGTAATAAATAGAAAAATGATTCATAGTGATCAAACACTATTTTTGCAGGCGAAGCATTGATACGATGGATGCTCATTTAGATTTCAAAATGTTTTTCTCTCTGTTCTTCCAAATATTCATAACATTGATCACATTGATTCCACGACTCAGGATAATATACGAAATTTGCAAATCCTGCAATACGCTGATAAAGTGATTCAAAATAATGAAACCTGTATTTTTGCAGCTGAAACATCTCATTCAGATTTCAACATATTTTATTCACTGTTCTTCATAATAATCATAATATTGATGATTCCACGATTCATAATAGTAGATGAAATAATCGGATCCTGCATTACAATCAACAAAATGATTCAAAGTGCTGAAATCACTGTTTTTGCAACCAAAATATCGATACGACAAATTTAAATGCTCGTTCGGATGCCAAAACATTGTTGTCTCTGATTCTTCATACCATAAAAAGGTTATTTTATTGTTACTTCTATCGACGACTTCCACATTATGCAAGTACGGTGCCCCCTAACAAAAAGTGTATTTCTCGTTAACCCGATTGTTCCCGACGCTCTCTTTGTTCTTCGAGTGTAGGTGGTTGCTCGTATATTGACCGCAATACATCGCGACTGCGTCTTATCGGCGAAGAGTAAAAAAAGGCGCTCCAAAGCGATACAAAGTCTTCTCCCGAGGGAAACATCAACGGGATATTTCCTTTCTTTCTCATGCAATACACCCGGCCGTAGTGGGGTTCAATATACTCTAAGCGGAATAGGTGAATCATATGAAGCTCCATACATGACACACAAAACAATATGTATAGAACTAAAGCTACGGCCACCGTAGATAAATTCCAACAGCAGCTCAACTTAATATAAAGAACGAAAAGTCGTTTAAATACATGTCGACTTTTATACAAAATAAGAAGTAAAATACTTTATATTTAAGTTATATGATCTCACATATAATTAGGCCAAAGAAATAGGTAATTTAAAAAAAATATAATTAATTATAAATAGGCACAATGATATTCATAGTGCCATCTATCAGTGGAAAACCATATTAAGAAACAGGCAACAGCGCCTCCTGATAATTACCGTCCAACTAGTAGTGGCACAGTTCCGATCCATTCGAAAGATGGCGAGATGCCCGGGCCAATCACCGCAATAATTAGGTCTAATAGCGGGAGCAGAAATTCGGCCAATGACAGCGCAGATTCAATCCGGTGGGGTTAAGCCAATAAAAGGCTTAGCCAATCTCAAAAGCAGCATATGGCATCAAGAGTGTAATTAGGTTGTGTGATTAAAATGAAGTCTTAGGGTGATACGATCGCGATTAGTCATCACTAAAGTTGAATATACGGTTTATTAGGAGTGATCTATGAGTAGTTTGTAGTAACATTTTCATTCATTGTTGTAGAGTCATTAGTGAACGGTTATAAAGTGGATATATGAAAGTGTGGATGAATGAATAGATGCAGAATGTAGTCACTGAAAGCTCAAGTGAAGAATTCAAGGGCCAAATGTAGATCCATGTAAAGCGGCCCCTACTTATCAAAATTGAAAATATTTCTGCCATTTTATTGCATACTCGAGTAGTTATGAAGAAGAAAACGTTTTAAGGCAAAGGCTGTATGCATCTTCGGTACCTAGTGCTTTAAGCTGTTTTTTATAATTTGTCGAAGAAAGATCTAAGGAATAACATGTATTTTGATGATTAAGATTCTAGTGCTACAATATCACTTTAGCGTATAATTGGCGAATATCTAATACTTCGAACTAATGGAACATTTTATTTGACTGTCAGTGGAAGAGATTTTTTTATTAATTAACCTTAGAATTGCCTGTTGGGATTACCTTTGCCTTTTATTAGAGGATCTAGGACATTAAAGGAGGCTCCGCCTAGAATCATAATGCCGTACATAAAAAAATATTGTTTGTCAGCTAATTATTTGACGAGACTTTCCTCAACAGTATAAAAACAATTTAGATCATTTGCAAATCTTAGTAGCAGTTATGTTGATATTGCAAAGTCAAACAAAAAGCAACAAACAAAAAGAATAGGAAGAGAGGTTACTGATTTGAAAAACGAATTATAAAAAAGTCATTGGCGAGAAAACGAATAAAATTAGATTCGATTGGTAATGAGAACAGAAGAATTGATGATAGGTTAACAGTCGATGTTATTGGAAGACTATAGTGTTCGTTGATTTTAGTGTTATTAGTGGCTCACTTATAGGGTAGAACAATAGCAATCAGAATCTGTCAGACTTAAAAAAGTTAATAAAAATGGTGAATCAATTACCAAAATGGTGATGCTGCATGTGCAAAAGTGCGCGAGTTCTTTTTGTTGAAAAATAACCTGATGAAAATACGTAATTAAAAAAATTAAAGAGGTTTTGCACATAAATAAATCGGCGGGCTTATTCGCAACGCTTTGATGAAAAAGTGACGGATGAAAATGAAGAAAAATGAGAAAGGGCAGAAGAAGAGGAACGAATTTGAATTTTCGTTGCCAACCTATCATAAAATGTGAAAATTGCTAGAATTAGTGATAATAAAAAAAACTCTAAATAATTTTATTAAGTAATAAGAATTTTTAAAAAATACTTCAAAATATGGATTGCAGTATATTATTTATTGAAAGTCCTAGGTACCTTTTCGTAACAGCCATTCGATCACTGCACATGCACATGTAATCATTATTGTTGGATTTTCAATTGTTTTACAGGTATTATGAGATTTTGTTACCTGAGCCGGACATTAAATTTCTTTGTCTATAATATTAATATATTGATTTAGTTTTGGCTGAGTCATGCGTTAGAATATTTACACAACATAGAGAATCATTTCTGATTTATTGCGGACTTCAATCTGTTTTTCCTTTCAACTCGTTCGTGATCATTGCAAAAGAAGAGGCCACCTCCCATTAGACTCCAATGATTAGAGTCACATGTTAGATCGTTTATATACGAGTAGACCAGAAATAATATCGGTTCAACAAACACTGTCTTGCGAAACCCTATATTTTTATTTCTTTCCACACTATTTAAATCGTTGCCAGTTAGAATTTCGATTAGGTATTAGTAGATTTTTAATATTTTAGGCTAATATTAAAATATCTACTGACAGTGTGATTATATTATTATAAATGCTTCGGACTTTCCAGTGAAATGCTCCTGTAAACGTGCTGAAAACGTCAAGAAGTAAGGCCAATGCGCAGGTGTGATATTGTAGGGTATGCAAACAGAATACCCGTTTATCTATTTTACGCCGCCCCGTATTGTAAGGCGTAGCGGGAGACATCCGTTATTAAGTAGCATGCGTAGCGGCGTAGAGGCGTAGCGTAGCGACCGCAGACGACGCGGGTGCGTCTGCCAGACCTTGACACGGTTTCGGGATGAAACCTTTTGGAATGCCACATCGATCGACCGACTTCCGGGCTACGCACAGCTTCTTTTATATACTACATATTTCAACTGGGGAAGTGATTGATGGCATCATTTAATAAGGAAATAATATTTAATGATTGTGACTAATAGCCAGCTTAATTGAACATCAAATTAATATTTTATTTTCATATAGGTATTTGGCATGTTTTTACTTTCAAGTCGACCCAGAAATAGGTATGTTACTATATGGAATACTTATGCAAAATCATATATTCTGCATAATTAATTTCGGCGGATGTAATAGCTTAGCAGGAGGATCAATTAATGTCACGGGATTCGTTGAGGCGATTAAAATTATCCTTGTGAAATGATACGGGACGCGACACTCAAACGCATACATGAAAAGCTTCTAAATGTATAATTAATTCTACGTGGTTGTTCGCCGATGATGATAGACAAATTGCGATTAGATTTAATATAAAAATACTTTGTTTACTGAAAATGTTAGATATATAGTTAACTGTTCAAGTCAGTTCAGTCCAATCGAAAGGGTCGAAAATGCTGAGGTATTGCCAACGACAGGTGTTCCTGCAAGTGGGTAGGCCCTGAGAGGACAGTTGTGAAGAGAGATAATAAAGACAGTGAATTTAAATTCCGCGGAGGACACAGAACGGCAGAGTAAGAATATGAAAAAATCTAGAATGTCCGATGGGAAGTCATTCGATGTGTTTGCGAAATGTGGAAATATCGAGTGTCTACATCTAATAAGTATATCGTAAAACCAAATTAAGCGCCTCATTTTCGTCCTGTTCACTATGGAAATCTCCTAGGGGGGCCGTGAATAAAAGAGTCCCTGGCAAGGCGTGTGCGGCCAGCGGGACAGAATGTCCTCGGATGAAACGAAGCCCGCGGGCGGCTTGTATATGAACGGCGCTGCTGACACAAAGCGCCACTTCAAACATTCAACAGAAAAGAGCCCACTTAATCAGCTCTTCTATGTTGGTACTCGAGTGTTTGGTCGGGAAATTTGCGCCTTCGTAATTCTAAATAAAAAATTCTTGCACGAAGAAGCATTCATTATTCGAAAGTAATCACTACTCAAAGGGAAAATTTAGTACACAGTATTAAATTGATTGCGCAAGTAGTGTACTAGAGTCAAATGTGAATCAATAGATACTGTTACTTGCTACTTGTTTTCTAACCTTCGAGCTTTTCCTAATGCTGGGGCTGTTCTGACATTTTCTAGGTCTAGTATCACTGCGATCATCTCTGATCTTTTGTGATCTCCACCTACTATAATTCCGTGCTAAGCTTCGCATCAGTTAAGAACCGCAATAAGCTTTTGCCACTGGATTGTTTTACCTCTTCGGGTTGGAGGTAGTAGTTACTCAGTGGCTATTTCTTTTACGGATCAGTAGACCACATGGTGGAGTAGACACGAGGTGCAGAAGAGATTTGTCTGAAGTTTGGCAGAACCTGCACACTCAAGTGCCCAGGAGCTTGAGGTTGAACATGTATTTGTTCAGGCCACAATGTCCTGTGAGTGCTTTTACCAGTATAAGTACGTTGTTTCTACTTAGCGCTAACGCCTCGTGGTTAGTCTTACGGTCATAAACTTTAATTAGCATTTTGTAATGATTCAAGCCTAGTGTGCTGTTCTAACGGTTAAAGGATTGATCTCTTAATAGTTATTACTATTAGGAAAAGCATCCTTTACTATTACTATTAGGAGACCAATCATATCACTTGATATGATTAAATTAAAACAATCGTGATTGTAATGAGGAATTATTACTTAATATTTACTTGTTTTAAGGTAGATTTACTTGTTTAAGGTAGACATGGGAGTAGGGAAGGAAAATGCAAAAGTTAAAGGGCAAGGAAAACTAGGTTTACGTATTTGTAATTGTGTGAAATTTTACGAATCCTTGATTTACTCGTTACCAGTTATTTGGGAGGCACTCGTTACTCGTTATCACCCCAGATGGGGGAGCGAAATTTCGTTGTGATTTTGTGCGTGAGTTTGTCTGTGCGCACGATAACTGCTTAGATTTATGGTTTCATGCCTACGATAGAAAAGGGATCTGTCATACAAACGGACTCCTTTGGTGTGTGTGCCTGTGGGTACTATAACTCGATAATGCGTCATCCGATTTTCAAATATTCTTCTCCAATGGATTTCAATTTTCAATTAAAATAACTGACTAAATTTAAGATTCCATGCATATGGTAAAAATGGTGTAAACATTTGATGGCGCTACAAACGGACTTTTTGAAATATTTTCGAACAATAACTCAAGAACGCGTTGCCCCATTTTGAAAATCCTTTCGCCGATAGATTTTATTCAGTGATGGGAAGAAAATACTAGATTTGGGGTTCCGTACCTGCGATAGAAATGGGATCTGCCATACAAACCGACCTCTTTGAAATGTTTGTGCATACGATAACTGGTGAATGCGTTGTCGGATATCAAAAATACTTGCACCTTTAAATTTTATTCCTAAATGGGAAGAATTGATTAGATTTATGGTTCTGTACCTGCTATATAAATGGGAGTTGCCATAGAAACAGACCTCTTTGAAAGCACACTCTTAGCCTTGACTTGTCTGGTTTCAAAAATCCCTTCGCGGCTTTATTAGGTTTTAATCGTCGGCCCTTTAACTTTTGCATTTAATCGCGGCTTTATTAGGTTTAAGGTCGATCGAGAAAACATGTTTCTGGGGACTTTTTGGATTTTTTGGACAGGGCGAGCAAGCCGAACAGTAGAGAAGGCAGGGACGCGCTGCGATGACTCGCGAGTTATTGCGAAGCCTGTTACGCGAGATGAAATCTGGCATACCTTTACCTAGTATATTAATGGCTATAAATCGTGCGGGAGCCGCCGCGCGTTGCATTGGCGCGCGCGAATGATATACGTTCGTGCGTATTTCTGAGCTGAAGCGGTAGGTGCTGAGGCGAGAAGGCATTTGCAGTCGAATCATAGCTTAGGCATTAGAGCTGTGCGATGAGTATTTGCTGTGGAAGTCGATTCAGCACTATAATTCTATTTTTCCTATAATTCTATGAGATTATTATATTGAGAGTTTCACTATATTTACTGGAATCCCTACAATGGTTATAAAGTTTAAGTGCGCAATAAATAGAAAGTTAGAATAATAAAAAAATGCTACAACATTTTAGTTGGATATGTAGTAACATGCTGAGTTTTTAATATAATTGAGTAAGTATGTGGTGACAACTTTTGATCCTATTGTCCATAATTGGATTTTTTGAAACAAAATAATAAATAAAATTAGGGCGCCACCAATGCGTTTCCGTTGAGGGTGTATATAAAATAAAACAGGACAAGGCTTCAAAGCCCTTGGCTTCTGGATATCGACTTCCGGAGCCTGCTGGGAATGCTGCTGACCAGGGCTCGGAGCAGCTGCTCATTTAGTTATGACGGCGGTCGTGAGATTAAACCTTCAACCGGATCGGCGCACCCTGATCTGGATTGGCGAGCTGCCAAAGAGCAGAAAGACGGCGGTAAAAAACCATTTATAATTATGATGTTGTTTAGTATTAAATTTGAAATGGCTATTATAAATTAGGATGTGAATTAAGATTAGGTAATTTGAATATGTTTATACCGAAATGTTCAGCGAATAATGATTTTCATCGCAGATTCCATTTTGTCCTAGCTGAATGATATCGATGCCGTTGATACGTTTGTTATACTAGCTCTGAAGGCGGACCAGCACTCTTTAGTCACGGTATCTGAAAAGTCTTTGGGGCTCTCAAGAATGTGTAAAGATGATACTAGTAGGGAAATCGTTGTGTAAAATGTCGTACAAAAGTCAATGTCGCGGAGAGTATGGTACGCAAAGGTTGATTATAGAGACGATTCTGAAGAAATCTGCATGCTCTTCATACGTTGACAGGGTCAGCCGCTTGCTGAAATTAAGATATCTAAGTGATAATTTTTATACGCGTTCAACTTTGTTTATCTCGTAATGTGATGATCAGATAGTTCTGCCGAGTTCCAGCCCGCTACATACAAAATCAAATTATACGAGCTCACAATGCGGAAATCTATTACCCTAAAAGCCTTAACGACTACTGATTCGATATGTTGGTTAGTTAGACGTTTGTCGTCTAACAACACCACTGCAAGTCGCGAATTTAAGACGTGACTGGAAAGTTGTTATTACCGATAAAGTATAGAAAGAAAAGGAATTGCATTTTTGCATATAACATCATTTATATAGAGTTAGTTTATTTGTTTCCCCCTTTATTTTAAGCGATTCAGGTCCTGATGAATTAACGTAATCATTGGCATATAATTTCAGTTATCTGCTTATAGTATGTAATCGCGATAATCAAAGAAGATACTGGTATCATTGATACAACTATTAAACAGAAGAGGATCTAAGTGAGCTACTTATGGTACTTCTGTGGATATATAAACTAACTATGACCGGTAAGCACCAATTATGATGGCTCATGATGATTATTTATATAAGACGTCAACCATCTATACAGGTATCAATGAATACCCCCTGCATATATTTAAAGTAATTATTCATATATTGTATAATAATATGGATATGTAAATTCTAGATAGCTCACATAGGTTTTGATTACGGGAGCGGAACTGGAAAAAATACAAGGTGGGCATTTTTTTTGCAAATAGCAATACTACATTTCCCAAAAACCGTTACAGGGAGGGTCGCGCGGATAACGGGTACTTGCGTCGCTTCATGCAATTTTAGCCACGATGGAGCGCTTCACGGGACAACAGCGTGCTTTTGTGTTAAACAATCTTACAAAAACAAAATATCTCCTACGTTACTGTACGACGCCTGCTTAGAATTGAATACGGATTACGTTGTGTAAGTGAGTGTCCAAGTGTTAATTTAATCAGCTTGAGTCAAAAAGTTCGAGAAAAATGGTTCCACAACTAATATTAAGCAAACAGGGCAACCACTTTCAAGAGAAGCGATGAGAACATTCGGGAGGTATGAATTTCCGTAATGAATAATCCAGAATCATCTATCCGGAATCATTCGGCAGCTCTGACAATACTAAGAACTAGTCTACGATGAATTTTGCATCTGGACTCAAACTGCACCCACACAAGCTTCAAATTGTGCAGGAGATGAAACCAAATGATTACATTCAACGTAAGTTATTGTCTGACACTATTCTGGAGCGATTCTCTAGCCTTGTGAATGTATTATTTACGAACGACACCCATTTTCACATCAACGGGTATGTCAATAAGCACAATTGTCGATATTGGAGCAGGAAAAACCCTTGCCTTAAACCCCCAAAGCCACTTCATTCACCTAAAAACAATAGTATGGGCTGCCATTACAGCAAGGGGGCATACTTGGTCCATATTGTTTTGAAAATAATCAAGGAAGTAATGTAACTGTGAATTCGGCGGAATACCGGAAGATGTTGCGAGAGTTTTTGACGTCACAGTTACATGAATTTGAAGGATACAACAGCAGGACTTTGATGCAATAATATGGAGCAACATGACAAACGGGATTTTACCGGTAGACAAAGAAATGTTTCCGAACAAATTGATTTCTCAAATTAAGTCAGAGGGGATATCCTATGGTCTTCGAGGATCCCGGACCTTACACCTTGCGATTACACCCTTTTCTAATGGGGATACCCGAAAAGTCGAGTGTACCTTAATAAACTGACGACAACATCCCAATTAAAACAAAACATTCACGAGGAGATAGCGGCGATCCCCTGCAACATGTGTCAGTGAGTTTTTCAAAATTTGCGTAGTCGATTGCAAGAATGCCAACGACGGGACGAGGCACATCTCTACGATGTAATAAAAAAAATGTATTAGAGGTTTGTTGAATAAATACGTTCAATAAAGGATCAACAAAATAACATTTGTAGTTTTATTTCTATTAATGTTTAAAAAGTGCATTTTTTTTGGCCCACCTGTATTAGGCGGCTTGATTCTCGTGGTATTTTAGTTAAGTGGATCGACCCTGTGAAGAGTACAGCAAATTGACACAATCGAGCAGTCAATGATTAATAATAACACAAAAGCGATAGCATGGATATTGGGATTGAAGTTACAATGCAATTCAGTAACAGAAAACATCGAGAAGAAATAAAAAAATGTAGATTTACTCGACTGAAATATTTATCTATGGGTGTTGAATTTCCCATCGTAGATTATTGTACGCCCAGCAAATGTACGCCCTATACGTATGAGCATATGTGAATGTTAAAAAATAATGAAAACAATACAATGATAGATGCAATATATTGAGAACAGAGAAATATGAGTTCATAAATTTTGGCTTGATAATCTGAAGTACGTATAACAAAATAACAGGAAAAGAAGCGATATACATCGCCACTTTAATTTATCCAAAATGGTGTAAAACCTATGGCAACAAGTTGCTCTCGTCACCACGGTTCCAAAATTAGCCATATACGCTATGCTTGCTATACCTTTTTGTCAGATACTCCTACAGGTTAAGTAAACCAGGATGCACCTGTAGCAGCACCTGCGGGACTCAGATCGAATTTGCTGCCATCTGGTGATGCTTAGGGTCACCCAGAGAGGTTGCATACCAAATATGGTTAAGATCGGAATACGGGAAGTCTTCGGACATACGGACAAACAAACAAACGCACATCATGCATCAGTCTATATGACCCATTGTATGTAATACTACCGACGACGGTTCAAGATACATTGCCACCGGACCGAAATGGGGAGACTATTAAAATGGTAGGTTGTAAGAATATTAGGTATTCCTGATGAGTTCACCTAATTTTAATCTCATCATACTACTACATTAAGACTATCATATACACAAGCTAGATCCGTTTGATTCCTGATATGGGAGTTTCAGTTAGAAGTTCGAATGACAAGGAACAAAGCAGCACAGTGGCAGCGGGCGTTGACACTAAAAGCGACGTTCAGTGAGTTTTACGACATCGTGGGAGGTGAGAGAGTGTGGCTTTTGTGTGTGCAGTGGCGCTCGGGCGCACTCGTTTGCGTCAGATTGAAGTGCTCGCAATTTATTGAACTCCTTGCCCTCTAAAAGGGATTTCATAATCGGCGGAGGACTTTCCGCACCATCGACTCTTTTAATGAAACTTTCAAATTTATCATTTTCGGGGCGACTCGAAGCTTTATTAATCCAACGGAGAATGGATTGTTGTTCTTCGCTTTTGTACGAGTCTTTAGTAGATTTATTTTATCTCCCTACCTAATTGGAATCGCTCCACGTTAAAGGGATCTAAGTCTATAATATATGATTTTGAGTAAATCCTAAAAAATACAAACTCCTATAAAAAATAGTTTTTTTTTAATAACGATGTTTTTTTTAGAAAATCCGTGGATTTGGATTAATGTTTTAATTGTTTTTAGTTTAATTTAAAATAGTGGTGTTTTCAATATTTTTAATATTACTGAACTTAGATCTAGGACTAAGATCAAATATAAATAATCATCATTTGTTGATAGTTAATATTTTTAAAAACAAAATAATTTTGAAATAGGAATGTTATTTTCAGTATAAGTAATGTAAACTAAAACAATATAATCATTTTGGAGGACAGTCTGTCGCCAGTTTTGATATATGTTGTTGATTTTTTTTGACATTCTTTAGAGATGTATCTTAGGTCCTTTTAACTCGAGCAATGAAATTATAACCTTGGCAGGGGGAAAACCCGAGTGTTTGTCAAACTTCGGTTATGGTCCGGACTATAATTATTTTCTTATATGTATGTATAATATTGATTGACCACAGGTGACATGCACCTCATTTTACGCATCTCGTCACTATCATCAACTTTCATTTTTGTAATTTCCATCGGTTATTCCGTTTTAAGCTCTAAAACCGCAAAAATCAGTAAAATTCTGACCACATCAGTTTTGTCTAAACAGATGGATTGACCCCAGGCAAGATGTACCTACCTCATTTTACTCTTCTCATCAGGGCCGACAACTTTTGTTTTTGCTCTTTTTTTACCGTTTATTTCTTTTAAAGCTCTAAAAATGCAAAAAAACTGATTTTATGGGAAAAATGTGTATGGCAGGTACCTACCCCAACCATAGGTCGTACCTTTGATTATATTTTAATCAATGGTCGTACATACTCCAAAATCAAATGGGCTCTGCCTTCGGCCATAACTAAGATTTTTTTAAAACTGACGTAGTTTACTCGAGTTATCGTGCATAGTAACAGCCACCTTTTTTAGCTTAGTTGGACTCTAGGACATGTGAAACGTAGAAATATCTAAGTCTTTTTGGACGATTTA
>JAOPUG010000333.1:425154-435655 GCA_027564375.1 Micropterix facetella | reverse complement strand
AGTCAGTGACAACACGTTGACAACAATCGGTGTACGCCAGCTGTCCAGGTCACGCCCGAGTTCCCGTCCCCGGGTCATCCGCACAGCGAGTTCACCGGGTTGGTCCCTCTTCGGAGAGGCTCCTGAATAGTAGCTGCTCCGCAAGCTGGGCCGACCAAACCATAACGGCCATTATAGCCCAGGATCCACGGAGCCATTGTGACCCTGACAATAGGACATAGACCGTGAAATAGACAAGGACAGCGAGCTAATGTTATACAACATGCAATACAATTTAATACTATAGTACAACACAACGATACTGCCTTTGAACTATAGCGAGCACAGGCCAAACATATCTATAATATGGTTCACCTTATCCTAACAATGTGTTCCACCTTTCAGAGTTACATAAATGTTTAATTTGTTTCATTGCCAATTTGATTTTTAATGCAAAAAAATCGGTCGATTCGTTGCCCGTATTATCGCGTTGTAGCGATTCGGTTCGATCGGCTTACGAGGTGGGCCCGCCACCATGAACGCTCCGCAAATAAACCAATATCATGAAACACCTGCGTCGCGGTAGAACGTCTTAGCAATCAGTTCTCGGGCCCTCGGAAGCACGCACTGAAGCCTGGTAATTTAATCAGCGTAATCTGCACCCGACGAGTGCTGCTACGAGGTTTTCGGAGACGCGAGAAATAAAACCACGCGAGGAGTGTACGAGCCGTTCGCTCATTATGAACGATTCATACCACTCTATATCTTCATACCTGGTAATAGGATCACCGCAAAACTGATAAAATTTAATTCCTTTAGTCTTCAAGATATTTAGATTGGTCGATTAGCAATCCATCGTTTAGACGTCGCCCGTAATCTTGGACTGCCAAATGATGAGCATCTTCTCTTCGAATCCCACTTAAAGCGCAAATTTGAACCCATACACATTCTGCCTATAAGGCACGTTTATTTCTCTATAAATACGCCATGAATAATATGATCCATCGCAGGCACTTTACCTCGCCAATTTTGTGATGAAAATTGTAAGAAATAAAACCTCTGCCTACCTTTTCTCCCTGTTAAAATAGTCTCACGGCAATGCTCACTTGGTTTTATTACCCAGGCATAAATCATCTGCGTACTAAGGCAATATCACCTACGCAGCTGCAACACTATGGAATGGACTAAGTCCATATCAGATCCACATCATTAGCAGTTCCAACTGAAAAAATATTTATTAAATAAACAATCTCCCGTACATACCTAATATAAATTGAATTTTGCACAACCACACCATTAGGGCAAACAGAATATAAGTTGTTTGACTGAGTACGTCCTCCGATAATATGATCTATTGTATCTGACAACCCCGTAGTGTAGTTTTACTAATTATTTACTATAAATTATTATTGTTATATTGATGTTGGGGCGTTATTGTGTGCGAATTATGATTGGCTGTGCGGAGGTGTAGGGGCCGTTGTCGGAATATGGAAAATATATATCAATATTTACTCTCAAACCTACACTCGTCCAGTTGGACTTTCTTTTTAATACGATCCGACAATATTCCCAAACAGAGGGAAGGAGTCTTACACTGCTGTAATTTAGCAGGATTGTTAATAAATTAAATTAAGGTGACATTACATGTTGGGCGTCCTGTTGTTTGTCCGGATGCTGCAGGCTTTATTACAAATGATATTCGGCGTGGCGGCTCCGGTGTCACATGCCAGGTCGCATTTTGGGAGCTGTCATACCGTCTGGGCAGAAACGCCGGCGTACGCGTTTCTCCCCGTCTCATCCGACCCTAGCAGTAATTAATTGAAATTAAGAACTACACGCTCCATCCCGCCGGTTCTTATCTGCTTCTGTAATTGCCTCCTACAATAAAACATCGTGTTTTTTCCGGAAATAAAAAAAAAACAAATTAAAAATATGCGATTGAACGAGAAGAGGCCAATCTCGGTATGTTTACACAGTGGCAGACTTAGGATCGGGTGGGCAGGCAAGCCGAGGATTTTATTCTTGTAAAATTATTAATTTTATATATACATTCTTCATTTTGCGAGATCTCCTGTTGATTATTTTCAATATCACACTGGAAGAATACTCTCTCTGACAGAAATATCTCTATCTCTGACAGTGCCTTAAAAAACCGTTTATGTGATGCGATGTGACATGTGCTGTATTTATTGGGGTGATTACGTGGACATGTAAAAACAAATTAATAACAAAATATACAAGTCAAATTATTAAGGTACTAGAATTTAGGTGAAATATATTTGCTGTATCGTACACGGACATAATAACTATTTTAAAACTTGGAAGTCTCGAAGATAGCCATACAACCTATGACATGATATTTCTCCTACAATATAAGCTATAAAATATTTGACAGTGCATATCTGCTTGAAAGGGTATCTAGTTTGGTTCTTCCTCGTATTACTCGTGACCCCCGCCTGTTTTATATGAACAGACACAACTCCAACTATATCAAACACACCCTAATAAAGAAAGCTATGTCTTATAATTTTCGCAAGAGGTAAAAGTCACATTAGATAAATCGTTAGAGAATAATTTCAGCCGCTGGTTCCTCTCTCTCTCTCTCTTATCTAACGTCTTAGCATTCTCAGAAACAATTTTTATAATATATTTTTCATTTATTATCATTGCGAAATAAAGAGTAATATGTTATAATTTCTATGTAAATTTTGATGATACAAAAATATAAATCTCACATAATATCTCACGTTTTTTTCTCTGAGATGAGGCCAGCCACTCGAGCCTAAATGACGAAGCGAGATAAGCAAAGGTTCAGTCTGCTCACTTGCATCGCATAGACGCTTCTGCTAGGCGAAGCACCGTTATATGTGTTGGTGCGATTTTTGAATAATGGTGCAAATTTAAAGCTTTGACGGACGTTTAAAATTCGATGCTTTTTTAGATTTCATATTTCGACTCATCTCAGAGTTAAGTCTGGCTTTAGGCTTCTATGGCAGTACCGCCACTGTGTTTACAGTTGCTCTGTTTATGTTAATAAACACACTCCGATCCTATAATATGGAAAATGCGAGAGCAAGCTAAGATTCGGCGCGATATTTTAGGCACGAATAATGAGTTTGAGAAGCCGCATGACCATAGTTTACTTTGCTCAGAAACTTGTTTATGGAGCGGATAATATTAACGGAAAACCCGACAGCGAGGCAGTTTACACAAACCCAGCGCGGGTCACGGACACCGAGTATAAATTTAACCTGGTTTACGATGAATCACGGTTTAGCAGAGATGTTGGCTATTTTGATCACGTATTCGACATTTCATCGTGGCCTTTGTATGGTCCGTTCCTAGAGCCTCCTCCAATGGATTCCACGCTCGCCTAGTTTGAGCCTTTCTCATCCTCGTCCTACGTATCTTCTGACATCATCCATCCAGAGGTGCACGGCCTCACAGTCTCATATTCAGGCGTGGCCTCTATTCGAGCAATTTGCTAGTCCACCGAGTGATCCATTTTGGCCATATGACCACTTGCGACGTTCCACTTGCGATGTTTAATGGTTTCCATCGTTTTCAATCTGATTTCGAGAATAATTCGATCCATTGCTCCATGCAACAACCTTAATCTTCTCGGCTGACTGATATGGAATAATCATGCTCTCCGAAGAGTACGTAAAAAAAGGCCGAAAAGTTTGATTTACCTATTTATTTATTATGGTAATGTACAGAGTTTGCATAACGCGTAACACGAAACGTAGATAATATTTACAGTTTACCATGGAATAAAATTTAACTCATAAATAAATAAACAAACTGCAAGTTATGCCACGCTTGTATGGTACATATGATCAGTTTCATGCCGCCCAACTAAGAGTAAATGTGTTGTAGGTAAATATTTTACCTTCTATTTTATTTTCTCTCCGTCAATGTGGATACTTATTCCATTCTAGTTTAATCACCTGAAAACATTTTCTAAGCCATCATAAACAATTTGAAGAGATTGAATCGCCTTGTCGTACTCCTCTAGCCAGTTGAAATATATGGGTTCTCATGCACACACCCAGGCTGTGGCATTCTCTTGCAAATGTTTGATCAAGCGAATGTACCGCTCATAAACCCGACAATTTGCTAGCGTAGATCGTCCAAACTTCTATGAAGTCGAATACCTTTTCAAATCAATGGACGCAGTATAATCGGCTTTTATATACTCATCACATTTCTTTACGAGGGTCTTTGGTGTGTCACAAGTCCTGACACCTGACCGGCAGCCAGCTTGTTCTCTTTGCTGATCTTCTCTCTCTTATTATCTAGCTTATGTTCTCTCTCGTATTCTCCAGATTATGTTCTCTAGCTTATGTTAATTATCTCCGACATTTATTGTCATCGAATTCGCCGTGCTGCACTCATTCTGTTTCGGTTTGATTTCAGCCGATTTATCTCGAGACGGGGCGGCGGGCGGCCCCTTGACCTTAGCGAAGACAAGGCATTTCGATGTACTCATTCGCTCTACTTAACTTTGTCCTCGGACGACGGCAATAAATTCATGTCCAATTCCCCCTCTTACTAATGCTGCCGACGCTTCATTACGACAGCCTAATTATTTAAGAAATTAACAAGATTATATTGGACAATCCAATTTATTTTTGCACATTTCCAAAAGAATTGCAACTCGATATCAATTTTTTTGGTTCTCCATATTTTTAATCGATCACATTTTAACCGTGGACTGCGTTACTGGCGTTTGTTTTTGGTCCATCCATGTCGATCCTCGTGTTAAAATGCAAAGTTATTGCAGGTCGCCCGCTTTATCTGCAATGCAGTCTTTATTGGTACAACACTGAGAAAGCAGACGATGTAAAGCTGGTCCTATATTATGTGGGAAATACCGAAATGATCGGGAATAGGGAATATGGAAATAACTAAAACAGGGAATAATTAAAAAATAATTTATTCTTTCTCGAAGTATTTTCCCATAAAATTAGTGCATGTTCGCATTTATTCGAACCAATGGTTTTATTAATTATTTCAACCCTTTGACAGCTTCTTCAGCGCATCCTATCTGTAAGTCTTGGATATGTAACAAAACTCCTTTGATTTTCGAGTGACCAATGAAATCGCATAATCGCAGTGGACGATTGTGACTTTTCGGATCACCCCTGTGGAGTTCGGTTACCATTTTTGGCAAACACATAGTTGATTACCAATCTGCAGATCTATTCTCCATTCTTGTAAGAGAAATGTGACAACATGTCTTGATTTTGAGACAAACGAAGCGACCATTTTCTTCTAAACACAACATACAATTTGTGTAGTCCTAAATCTGTTTATAATGACTCATTTTTATATTTTTATAAACCTTTGAAATATACATATTTCAGTTATAGGTAATGTATGAGTATATCCACGAGTCTTCACATGAGATGATGATAAAAGCATTCGATATACATCAGTTTACGCATTGCAAAATAGACTGGCACCAATTAACATCAGTGATTTTTTCTCTTCGGTCAAATTATGCGGTATCCAATGGAAACTAGTTTTCTGATGCCCAACTCGTGCGTAATTATTTGAATCACAGGCATTCCAGAGCTCAAAAATGTCCAAATCTGCTCATAAGTCACACGCCGCGGCGTCTTTCTGTTATAACTGGCGTACATCAGCCGTTTTCGGTCGACCGGCGGCGACCGAAAACGACCTGTCGGCACTAAGGAATTCTGAATACAAGCGATATATTGTTATTTGACTAAGTGCTTCATTATAGTAAATAGATCCTCTTTGATGTTTCATTTTCTCTATCGATAAGTCGAACCTAAATTTTTTTTTTAAAATATAACAATGTTTCAGCCGTTTGCTACCGTGTTTTTATTAAAATAAACATTATAAACTAGGAAAAGGAATTGAACACGGCATTATGCTTATAGCTTTATACCATAACTAGAGCCGATAGAGTAGTCGCATGTTTTATTCTCTTCCAGATTTTTATTTTACAGCGTATTCGTGTACATATACGTTTCAATCAAACACAGAAATTTTGCAATCAATATTTCAGTTACCTAAATCATTCATAGATAAGGAATTATGTAGGATCAAGGAGACTACCTTAAGGCACATCAAATTATTTTTGTTAATGTCATTATAATATACCATGTTTTTATTTTTGTAAACGGCCTTCGCAAAGCTAAAGACCAATACTCAAATACCATCATCACTTGTGGTACTTACGTCTTTTTCCTAAGTATTAGATTCTCGATCATATGGCTGCGCCATACAAGGAATCGTTAATATTTACTTATTATTTTCCAAATCGCAGAATGTCGACAAATCGAGATGACCAATCGGTACGGTCCGGACAGACCATATCCCGAACGGCGCTCTCAGTAATAATTAAAGGAGTTTACGAGGAGCCGCGATAAGGGCAGAGGAGCAGATAAAGGTAATCCTCGAGCGAACCCAAGGCGAAGGCATTCAATCGCGCGATGAAGTGAGCAGAGCAGAGTAAACAGATACATCAATTTATTCGTCCTCCTAGGAGATTCCAAGGGTCCGCTTTAATCATAGAGCCCCGCCTGAACATCCCGCAGGTAAATTTATTCTGAAAATTCGACGACGATAATATGGCCACAGCTCGGATTTTATTTGTTTCACTTAAGCAGATTTTACAAGTTGGTATATTCCGGGTTATCTTTAGGTAATTATGTGGTTTGTCTGGAACAAAACTTCTGAGGTGACGTCTGATAAAAGTACCTATATTTTAAGCTACATATTTTTAAATCTGACAATTAAAAAAAATATTATTTTTAAATATTATAGTATCCCAAGTATTGCAACATTATTTATTAAAAAAAAACAATGGTAATTTTTATTTTAGAAATAATATTTTATCACCAACATCAAATAACGAATACAGCAATGAGAGGGTTGTCATTTATAATTATTAAATGGTAGCTATCATCGCCAAAATTAGCACTATAAACGTAACTCCTATAATCATGTTATTAAACGGAAAAAAATATACAAAAAATTACTAATAAACAAAAATTCAGAGGGTCTTTCAATATTAACATCTTGGAACGTATTCAAGGCGTCATCATGTAATATTTTTCTCGAGCGTCTAATGCAAATGGGTTTTCTGGATTCAATGACTGAATATTGTGGTTATTTATATAAGCAAAAAGAATAGACAAGGAAAATCTTCAGCCTTTTAAAATTATTTTCTATTCTTGGAGGTTTCGTTTCCTCATTTGACGCAGCAAGTTGAATGATGAAACATCGATAAAACCAGATCAAGTATATGTAATTAATGTGTATGTAACATTACCCGACAACTACAATAACAACTATTTTACTTTCACTACTTTGATAATATTATATGACTCACTATGAAAACATTACAATAATACTGTTATGACGACTGAAGTATAAATTACATTAATACTGATCTGACATCTGCGAGAGATCTGTAAGGTCATACAGGATACACATTAACAGCTACACTAGTGCAAAGCATACCAAAATAAAATACGCCCTAATCTTGATAGGTAATGCAAGGAACAGAACGATACAAATAAAGAGCATAGAGATATCGTACATTAACAATGGGTGGTGTCTCAGACCCCAACTTCGTCAAAGGTCAAATGAGAGTCTTTAACTTTGTTAATTAATTAAATTAATTTAAAATGAATATCCAATAAAGTCGTAAAAGTTTTGCATTCTGCTCGTTAGGCAAAGAAACGATTAAATCCTGCGGATTTTGTGCCTAGCCGTACCCGCCTCCTGGATCTCTCGCTAATGCTTTGAAAAATTCCCTAGCTTTCCGTTTTACCGGATTCACTTAAATATCTGCCGAGCCAAAATTAATCTGGTGAGCGCTTTCTCTCTTACATATTTTTATGTTTTATATAAATAGGAGGTAGCGATAAAATATTAGCATAATACCGAGTAAAATCTCACCTTTTCCAGAGTATTTATTCTGTTGGTAGGTGATTACACAAGCGACGATAACTCGAGGTTGTATGTGTATACAAATACACACAAACGCGTGGCAGCACGTAGTCTAGTATATAGAAGCGTAGGGGCAGGGAGGCAATAACTGTAAATTAACGTACGATTATATATTTTTTCATTTCGTTGATAGACTTTATCGTAAAACATTAAGACACACATTAAGAATGCAATCACATAAGAATTTACTAAGATACGAAAACGCAGCATATGATATTATGACAAAAATAATTGTCGTCAAAGAGTCAGTAATAAAAATCAACAGCTTTTACTCTTGTGTACTATTTTAAAGCTCCACATTAAATTATTTTCCAAAAAACATTGCTTTTGTAAATTTTTAAAGGAGTGTATTATTCGGAAAAAATGTCACGTTACATACGATATTAATGGCAGCCCTGCTACGCGACGTAGCGTCCAAGCCGAGCGCAGCCGAAGCGGCCCGATTGTAGAGCACTAGGCGTAGCGCCGCGGTCGGCGCTCCAGTCGTAGCCAGGCTTCCCGTGGCTCGCGACGGCTGGCGCGCGCGGCTGCCGCCGTTATATAACGACACCACTGACAATCGCTGCCCCGCATTTGGTGTCCGCGCTCGCTACGCCTCGTGGTGACCGCGCTACGATACCCGCCCTACTTGTGTTCATGTCGCTCCGCTATGCCGCCGGCGTAGGGACCTAGTGTTTCGACATTTTCAAACAGTGCTAGTGCCTTGTGTTCTCGAAATAACTGCCATTCTTGTTATCGTAATTAGTGTGAATTAAAGGTTTGATTTTTTTGAACGGATGAAGAAGTTCATACATTATTATTTTGATGAAGTGTTCGACTATCAATTATGAATTCGAAAACCGCAAATTTCGTACCGCCGTAGCACAATTCGCGCTCTTTTTTTATGTGCTCACTTTAACGTAAACAGCTTTCACGCTACATTAGGTGTTGTCGGGTCATACGTTCTACTTCCACAAACAGATCAATAGACCTTTTAATAAAATATACACAGCGAATGATCCCTCGCTACTTGAACGAATCGTGCCGGCTAAAAATAATCGCCGAAGAGTAGGCGCTTCTAACAAGAAAGGATAAATCTATTTATGACCGAAAATTTACCTCAATTTTAAATTCTTTGATGTAAAATCCAGTAATTGAATACTGCTTTTATAGATTGAATACGTTATTTATTTTACGAAAAGAAGATTATTAAAATCTCCCTAGAAATTAAATATGAAAATTATATTATATGACATAAAAAAGGTCATCTTTTTGTGAAATTCGTTATTGGTCTATTTAACGGAGGATTGCGCTTAAATAACATGGAATAATTTTGAAAATTAAACAAAGAAATAATATCATCGTACGTTTCGTATGTTTTTGTTCCACTGGCATTTTTGTTACTTTAATTTTTTGATCGCTTCCTGGACACCACATTATATTCGCGTCAATTTGCCTATTATTTATTATCTCCTCGAATTGATAATAGGGTTTAAGGGACCCATAAAAAGCTGTTCCTTTGCTACGTGAATACGTCATATATTTATCTGCATGTCTTTTTTCTCGTCCGGGAGGGGAATCTATTCCCTGTACCGTGGGCTAATCGTGGGATCCTGCAGGAGCGCGTATCTCTCCGGGGATAACCGATTTTTCTCTGATTCAATTTATCCATCCTTCGACCAGGAGTTTGTCGAACCCAATTTTAGATTTAGCCCCGAACGTACAACAGCTATACGTATGGCGTGGTGCGCGAGGGAATTCCCCGGGGATATTTGCCTTTTTGGCCGCACACTTCCAGCGTGTACAAACACAAACGCCTTAAATAGCTCAATCGACTCGAGTCGAACATTTATTGCAGAAATTTAGCACTGATCACCGCACCTGGAGTCGTTTTAGCGCTGGTCGAGTAGAAGTGATGCAAAGATACCACCCTAAATATCATATAGCATAATCTAGATAAAAAGTAATAATTACAAGGTTTTACTAAAATTAAGGTGTATAATTTGATGTACTTATTTTAAAACGAGCCAACAATACTAAAATAATAGTCAATTTGAATAGATTAATGAACCATTTGATTCAATAAGTTGATAAATTCTCTAGAAGGGTACGAAGTCTTTTAAAATCCATAAGTTTTCGTGATAATTAACAGAAATATGTAATATAAAAATAATAACTCTGAAAAAGGAATCAACCTAACGATTTTGTGATGAATTTTATTAAATAACTAGTAAACATCATAAGGTTTCCGATTTGTATAGACTCTATACAATTTTTAAAAATACTCTATACTTTAGAGTTTTCTTAAAAAATTTGGGCCTGATTTTTTATTTTATATTTCTATAGCGACTATTATGATCCTGAAACCCTGAAACATGAAAACTCTTTTTAAGCATTTGTGCCGATTATTGTTATGAATTTCTCTCTATAGAAAACATATTGCGGTATAAATGCTTGTTTATATCGTAGATGTAATATTGGCTACCTATTGATATAATTTGTATGAATGCTAATTAATATCTGCGTGACTTTTCACACGGCAAGTGACTTT
>JAOPUG010000333.1:397025-408536 GCA_027564375.1 Micropterix facetella | reverse complement strand
CAAATGGTCAAAAATAATTAAACATTACGTGCGTTTCCTATGGGTCCATAAAATTCTGTTATATAGGCAGATTAATTTAATGAATCTATATGTCTAAACCTCATATTATATACGTACATAAGATGATATATAAGGGAAGTTTGTGCATAATTCGTTTTTACGGGTTGCAATTCGAATGTGCGAGGATTTCTAATCGTTCGAGGTGGAACGAAAAATGATAGGTTTTCTACGAGGTATGGCTGTCGATGCCATTCTTTAGGATTTTATAAAGGAAAACCATATCCGCAACCGTGCGCCTGTCCTCTAGCGAATGAAGTTGAAAGTGTTTCAGTCTGCTTTCATATGACTGAAGTCCCAGGAATTGGCGAAAGTTAAGATGCCTCAAGAATCTTTTTTAGAATCCCTCAATTCTCTCTTTATAGACGCGGTATTGCGGTTTCCAGACAGATGACGCAAAATATAAAGCTATTATTCCTCTTCGTTGCGAATACATAGCGGATTTTTTTTATTTTGAATAATTTCGACCACAAAATCAATATTAATTTTCCGCTACGAATATAAAATATAATAAAATTAATAACAAAAAATATTTTTAAAACAAGCTTTTATTTAAATGCTCTAAAAATAAGGCGCTCTATCCATTATGCCAGACATTAGAATCGGCTATCATTATTGAATGCATATTAATATATCGTGCCTGTGCTATTAATCGTTGAACGGTTCCTTCGTCACTAGGAATCCAACCCTGAGGGCAGTAGTCATGTCATGGTAAAACTTAACCCGGCTATCATAATTAAATGCGTGCCCAAAATTTCGTGCCTGTGCTGTTGACCGTTGAAAAATTCCTTTATCTGGAGCTTATCCTGGATGTCGATTCAGGTTATGCTTACCATAAAAATGCATTGTCATCGGAATTAAAGCAATATGTAAAAATGCAACTCCGTAGGATAAGAGGAAGTGGTTCTAATTCAGCTTGCAAGATTTACCTTATACGAACAAGGCAACCCTTCATTTGGGGCTAATCCTGGATGTCGATTCAGGTCATGCTTACCATAAAAATGCATTGTCATCGGAACTAAATTAACATGTAAAAACTCCTGTAAGATAAGATCAAGTGGTTTTAATTCAGCTTGTAAGATTTGACCCATACTAACAAGGCAAGTTAAATAAAAGCTTGTAATAAAGAATAACAAACGTCGCCATTTTAATTTTATCAACTATATTTTGGACCACGGTGTAAAGGTGAGTCTTCATGGTGGTATATACATGGATTATGGAATGAGACAATCGCTATTTTGGGTGTAAAGTGACAGTTGTTTTTGTAGAATTCGCCCTCGCTCAGTTTATATCACCACCGGGAATATTTTCATCTTGGCATTTATTTTTTCTGTTTACTTGATTTGTTATCGCAAGTTTTGTCTTTGTAGCTTTATTTTTATTTTCTTTCTCATTCTATTGTAGCCACCACCGTGGGTTTAAAGAAATACAGCGAATAGAATTACCTATTTTTATATCGGCAGTATAATATTTGTAAATATAGCGGTCGGATACATTCACGAAATTTAGCATAGCTTGTAGTACAGTAAGAATTTGGGTGAAATCCAACAATACGCAAATAATAGACGATAAGTTATTACTAACGCTAGCATCAATCTTAATGATGCCGTAAAACTCGGCTATATTTTGTATGGAAACGACCTAATTAGAGGCAATATGATCGGCCTCTCTAAGAATAACAATTCATAAAGCTTTATACAGCGGAGGCGCCCAGAGTAATGGCGCTGCTGGGCGTTGTGGAAACTACCGAATCGGGATCAATATATTTTTATAGGGCGATCTGGGTGGTCGCGATACGGTGCTTGTTGTTTGGCCTTTGCCTAAATCATCAACAATGGCCTCAGCGCGTAGCGGACAGCAAAACTTTTCTACCGTAAATAGGGGCGCATTTTGGGTTAAATCGAACGGTTTCGGTGAATTGAAGGCAATTGAGAGGAAGGAACTTTGCGGCACAGTCGATGATTTGTAGCGTTCTTGTGAAATTTATCGCCTGCGTGTCGAGCTTGTTTGATCCAGTGCCAGGTCAATATCATTCCACAAGGTTGCAGCTATCTTGGAATGTACTATAAAATTATGTATTTCATTCCTGAATTATGTCACTCGTCGCCACTCGTATGTCGTTGCCTGATGGCCATGCTGTCATTCACAGTAACCATCCGAGTGAAAGAATTGAGAGGATTGCTCGTTTCGCTAGTACGAGTCATTCTCCGAAACAATTGCCGTTATTCTCAGGTGGTTTCGCATTTGCGGCCGCTCCAATACGGCATGCTCAAACCTCGTAGGGCAGTACATTTCTAGAAGCTTACTGTAATTCGGCGGATTATCCATCGCCTTTGGGTGTAATAATGCAGATTCAATCGCGCAGATGACATTTGTATTCCGGTGATGTCACTGCCGGAAGTTCTGTACAAGTTATCTGGCATTGCGGTCGAGATGGGTGTCATGGCTACGGACAGGCGGGGAGGGAGGTACTCGAAGGCATCCGCTGTGACATCTGTCCGACCGATTGCGAACTCACACAACAGACATCTCTCTAACTCGGGTCGACGCGCGACAAAGCAGCCATACCTAACATCTAAACTTCTCTCTTCATTGTTGGTATATGGTGAGGCATACCTTGCAAGATCTACCACTAATCGGTCTGCTGCAGGTTATATTATGTTGAAACACCGACTGAATATCGAGGCTTACTAACCCGACAAAACACAATACCTAGACAAGACCAATCAATCTATCCCTACTTTCAATAATAACAACAACATCATAATTTGTTTATTGAAATATACAATGGTAAAATCGGCCACTTGAAGTTAGTGGCAGAATAGTATGAGCAAATTAGTGGCGCGGCGTGTGGCGCCTCTCGCTCGCTCAATGGGGTGAAATATTTATGGAAACCGGCGAACGATACAGTACTAGCCGCCACACTGTTGTATCTTTATGACCATTTATTCCTGAGCAAACAGCATGATGATCTTCCTTCCAGATAGGTAGGAAATGGAAAATCTGCGGCATCAGCGGATCCAGACTCACACGAAAAGGTGAAGCAACAACCGACATTGCCGACTTTTAGAAATGGTATATTTACGCGAGAAAGGATTCGCGTTCTCTCTCCCTCAGGGGCAATGCCAGATAAAATATGCAGTTCGTAAAACTAGCGTTAGAGTAAGATGGAAGACAGTTGTTATATAAAACAGGCAGGAGGAAAACCCAAGGGTTTGTCTTCGGCCCATATGATTATTTATTTGTACATACGTATGTATGTTTAATATATTAGCATTGATTATACACTGTGTATATATATAATCAATATACTAGTTAGCAAAGACGCAAAACCCCTATCTAGCCTTGGCGACGCGAACTATGTCAAAACCTAGCCAGCAAGTTGTGTAAACGAGAACGAGAATGACGCCGTTAGATGGCAGTGCCAACAGAAATTATTTATTCGCCTAGAAGAGGCCTCCTATAATTGCCTATTTCTGATAACCAGGTTTTGCTATTTTAGTAGCAAGGCGACAGCCGACAGACTTAACTAACTTAAAATTTAAAAAACCGTAGGTCGTACAGACCTCAAAATCAACTGGGCTCTGCACATTATCACAACTGACGAATTTTAAATAGGACGTTGTTTACTCGTTATCATGCATAGTAACGTTTTCTCGCAGGATTGTAAGACTTGGCCCCCCTTGGGGTGGGCTGAAATAAATCAGTAAATTTTAGTACAAATGATTATAGCGTTCATTGAGGCTGTTAGAGTTGTTGTCATCAATATCAAGTTGGCTCCAACGGAAGAGCACCATACTTGTGGGTAAAAAGCAAGATTCTACTTTTGATTTAAACGCATATTGATAGTAAAGATGTGTAGCAAGTTATTAAAGTTCAGATTACAACAATGATGTGCACACGGGAACAAACTTGGGTAAAAAACAAAATCCTACAAAATCTCTTTCTTAGGTACCATCGCAACTCTACTACGGACGCCCTAGTGTTAAATTCTGATGTTAATTTGGTAAACATGCTTGATTACAAAAGAGTATTCAACTCTGAGGACGTCCTAAATTCTAAGTATTAATTATTTATTACGTCTCTTGAAAATATAATGAATTAAAATTTGCATCAGGGAATGTTATTATAATATTTATTTTTATATAAATCAAAATAGTTTCAAACGCACTCAACTCTGTAACTCGTCGGGAGAATTCATTTTTGTTTTATAGAGAATTTCTCTTCTGCAAACCTATGATAGTAAAGTTTGGAAATGATTTTTGCTATCGTATAATGTGATAATCCCATTTGTAGGAAACGTCAACTTCTTTTATGTTTTTCAAAACATTTTAAAATACGCAAAATGATGTTGATAATGAGAATGAGCAGCGCCTAACAGCGGAAAATTCAGATGCCATATTTGATTTTACCGCGGTAATTTCCAAGCTGGACACTCGACTTGTTCCCTGTGAAAAAAGGAGAGTTGAAGACGGTGGCGCGGCGCGGTGAAGGGGTTTCACGCAACACCCTCTGTCGTCGGGATCCTCGTTACTTTTACAAAGCATTTTCTATGCATCTCGCCTTAATTGCTTTTCCGCTCGCAATTACCGGTGACACTCTCCTGAAGCAATTCATCACCCGTTGCTAGCAGACGAGAAGAACCACTCTGTGCACCTACTTACCCCTCCGGAGTGTAATGAGCGACGCTGGGAAAGAAACATCATATTTAAAAGGAAAATAAATCAACTGACAAACTATGGAGTGTTCTTTGACGTGTTGATGCGTCCCAACGGTTCCGTGTAGCTTGGTCCAGATGGCCGCATATATGTCAACTTTGGTCAGCTCAACTGGGAGCCTCCTCAAAGAGGGACTTAACCTGGAGAAGCCAAACTGCGGATCCGGGGGAAAACCTCAAGCGGTTGACGTACTGGACCTTGCTGCTCAATCGGCGAATAACTGGAGGAGTCTGGAAATGTACGTTGCCTATGACCGGCGGGGATATACGTTAACCTAATTTCGTCTATCCTTAGAAACGATGCGTTAGCCACCCGGTTCCAAGTAAAATTATCGGGCAAAGGGCACCTCGGATCCGCGATAAATTCAAGTTACGAATCACCGCCAACATTCAGATAGAAGCTGTGCAAGCGACTTCACACCCGTGACCAAACGGGAGCACGGACAAATCCGTCCAAATCTGGTAGTAATGGCGCACCGATAGCCCACTGGCTTGAATTTCTCAGCTCCTCGTGGTTAACAAGTTGGACTCTTACGGGCTGATGGCGGAGTTAGGTACATGTAGTGTTATTGTCTACCGGTCATTGCGTTCTTCTCGGGGTAACAATACGATTAAGTTCATTATGACATCCCGGGGCGGCGGCGCCCGTAACATTGACACCTCTAAGAGTATTATGGATGCGTATACGCATTCGATCTCGTTGTCGCTGCGAGTTGCTTCTATTACTCAATCAATAATATGGGTGCATTTTGTTATGTTTACTTTCTCCCGCATTTATAAATATAGCCGCAGGCAATGAAGGAGAAGCGTTTTAGCGCGCTATATGTAAGATGCAACCTATTAGTGCTTTGCGCATTAACTAATTCACATCGGTAATTTATATCCAGCGCTGTTTATAAGCACATTCGCGCCGGCTTCCAAATAATACCCCCCATCAATCAATTGTTCACTGACGATCGCTGCTTCATTACGCTCGCGAGAGATTTCATTTCATTAAATTAACTCCTCGAGTTGCTGATACAGCATTGCATTACACTCGATACATAAGAATAATAATGGGATGTCGCAGTAGTTAACCTCGCAATAAATCGTCCTAAAAAGTGATGCGAAACTCCGACAGAAAATCGCCTCTTAACAGACAGGCGAAAACGTTTCATCTCTGTAATGGCTGGTTGGACGGTACAATGCCGCGACGCGTCCGAAAAGTTAAGAAAAGTTATCAAAAGATAATCCCAGGTCATTGATTTTCCCTCGGGGTATTGGCCGGTCGTAACTGATATGGGAATCGAGTGAAAGTTTCAGTTTGGGAGGGTCTGCGGGGCGATACGCGAAGACGCGCAGATAAAAACCCGCATAAAGAACCCAAAGAGCGTCCGCAGTCCATTGCGAGACATGCCTTCGCCTCAGCGACAACTTTTTATCACTCATTTAGCATTTTGAGTAAGTCCTTACGACCGCCGCCGCCTTTCAGTGAAACAACTTCTTCCGAGGGATACACAATTATGCATATATTACGCCGCCTTTATGAATACACTTTAAATGAGTAAGGAACTCTTTGAGGTTTGCGTAAGAAACTCGAAGGCCTATTGCGGTTTAAATAAAGGAACAATGGTGTTGGCACCATTGCTGACCATGGAATAGCTTTGGAGAAGATAGCAGCTTTGACTCGACAGACATGACAATGAAGCAGTTTTGGAATTATTCGAGTCGCCGTGGTTAATTTATCTTATAGAGCGGCGCGGTTTTGAATGATTAGAAAAAAAATGAAAATGTTCCGGACAAAAAAATATATTTAATCTGCACTGATGCAGTACTTTGTGGACTTCGGATTTAAGGCTATTCGAGCAAGCCCGTCACCCCGAGGCATTTCAACGAATTTTATCATTATATCACCCCGAGATGAAAAGTACAGAATTTGGTCATAACAAATCCACAATCCAACTACGCCACTGCCCATCAGAATCCTACGCCTTACAGCGAGGCACTAGAAATTGCTACCCAGCGGACAGCCAAACCCCCTGACTACCAGATTATGTCGGATTTGTCCGTCCACCCGTCTGGTCCCAGGCTGGAAGTCGCTTGCACAACCTCTACTTATCGTGGTAAGGCAGCATTCCGTAACTCGGAAGTATCGCGGACCCGTGGCGTCCTTTACTCGGAAAGTCATCAGAGATTGGGTGGCCATGGGTCTTTTCTAAGGGTAGGCGACGAAAGGGCGACATCTACCCCCGCGTCTTAGAGACCATACGTTCCCAGACCCCTCTGAGTCTCAGTCGATTGACATCACGGCCGGTATTCCCGTCCCGTGCGTCAGTCGTCCAGTTCCGACCGAGGTTCCGTCCCCAGATCCACCGCACAGCTGGTTCACCAGGTTGGTCCCTCTTCAAGGAGGCTCCCGGATAGAAGCTGCCCCGCGAGTTGAGCTAGCCAAGTTGACATGACGGCCATTATAGCCCAAGCTACACGGAACCATTAGAAACCTGGGGGATTATATGTTGTTCAGCATATCATTGACCTGCAACACAAGTAGTATTGACGTAAGAATACTTCTCGCGAAGGAGATTTTGTTGAATTTGGCGGCGTTCAAATCCAGCTTATTATTGTGGCAATGTTCCATGAGATGATCGAGATCCTGCTGAATACCAATACAGTAATCATGATAAGAAGTGCACACTAAATGCTATCACGAAGAGATACTATTTTCCCTTACCTTATATCCAGACTAGTTTGGAAGAGTTAGGAAATTCTTCTTTACGAGAGCATTATAAGGCAGTAAATATTATTACGAAGAGATTCTGTTTTCCTCTACCGCATATTTAGATTACCTTAGAAGCGTCGAGAAATTTCGACGCTTCTAAGGTAATCTAAATATTACGTTAGAAGCTTCGATTTTATACTTGGCCATCGCTTATTACCATGCTGTTTTCACCACAGTTGAGAAAACGTACTTATGTGATGGTAGCCTTCGGTCTTGCTAACACACCTATATTCCGGAAAGTAGGATGGCATTTCTCAATAATTATCTGTGGTATTTTCCATACAGTTAATTATTAACAATGCATCATTTTACGCATAGTCTCAAGTTCTCTTTCTTGTTTCCCGCCCATTACTCACTTGTTTATATATGATCGTTTAATGCTCTCTTTATAATTTAATTCAACGAAATTGCGCACTATCCCAGCCGTTAAACAGTAAGCGAGCTCTATAGATATGAGAGCAGTGCATGTTTAAATCCCCATGTATAGTGCTGACGCGCGCTGACTACCCATACGTTCATGTCGCACCGCGTCAGAGGCGTAAGGCAGATCGACTAACAAAGTGCCGATGGTACTTAGTACGCAGTAAGTAAGTGGCGGCACATTCACTGTTCCATTAAAGTCGGCAGCGTCGCGGGCGCTGTGAAGGACGCATCCGCCCGCCTACACGACGGGCTTTCAGCTGACGCTGAACGAACTCGCAAACACTAGCTGCATCCGATTCCAAACCGCCACACACACATATTTACTCACTAGGCAAAAGACATGAGACCGCTTTGAAATAGTTATTCGAAGATGTTGAATGATAAACTTGACAGACTGAATTAATTTAGAATGCTGCTCTTTTAAAAGAGTTTCCCATATTGAGTAAAGAGAAGCTGTGAAATATCGGAATTATTTTTCTGTCGCCGCCTTCGTGTACCAGCCACTTTCAGGTCATTAAAAATGACGAGGGTACATATCAAATGATTAATGTGGTCTCCATTTCGTGAGCTGCCCTAATAAAAAAACTTTTGATATCCGTAGCCTAAAATGACATTGACAACATTTAAAACTAAACATTTTAACAATGGAAAGTGTCGCGTTGACGTATTATTCAATTTTTAATATTCGTAGTCTTGCAGGCAAATTTACGTTTATTGTGTGATCAAATTTATTTAACATTAATTGTTTTCGCCATTGAAAGGCATTGTGAGGTAGTTCACTTTCTCGGCGTCAGTCATGGAGTAAGTTTTTCAACTTTTAAACGGTACAACGAGAGGTAGTCACAACGGGGACTGTTCCAGAAGAGGAATAAAAAGCATTGTTAGAATGTCTAGAATGCGACACTACATCAAAAAATGTTGGATCACAATCTACAGACCAAGGTGAGAAAATTGGCTCGAGATCTGCGGATAAGTCGCCCTCCCGTGCAACGCATTGTCGAATCTGACCTCAAATTGACGTAATACAACTGAGAACTGCGCAACTTCTTGCAGACAAAGATTAAAAAGTTGGACTCGAAAGATATCATTTTCTTAAACGACGTGTCTTCGCTGCAAATTGAAAAAATATCGTAATGACAGACGATTTTTGGAACGAAGTTCTTTTACGAGTAGCAATCGATAATAACGAAATACCGTTACGCTATAAATTATAAATAAAAACAATTTCGTCTATGTACACTTTTCAGGCACAGAAGACCGAATCGTCATTTGGCCTGTTGGCTTAAGACTTTACGCCAAAGCCGAGCCGCGCGTACGTGGACGTGTAAAAAAAATCCGCATCTTCCAACGAAAGTATTTGCGAAGACTTTAGCCAAGGAAACCGGCAGTAGCTCGTCTTCCCGACCACAATCACAATCTCTTGCACCAGCTTCTATGGTAAATTTCGACTTCGACCGGCTTATTACTCACATCGACCATAGCTTTAAAGCTGATATTATAAATAGCCTATTCAATCGCATCAGTGATACCATTACACATGAGTTGCAGCTATTCAAGAAGGAAATATCTTCTTCTTTAGGCACAATGGAAATATTAAAACCTTCGATGGATCAGCTCAAGCAAGACCAGAAAAGAGATACTGCAACCATAATGACATTACAATCTGACAACGAGAATCTACGCCAGACCATAGCTGAATTGAAGCAAAGATTAGACACCATGGATCAGCGTAGTAGGAATTGCAATATAAGAATTGAAGAAGTTCCAGAAAACAAAAACGAAAACATCATCTCCATAGTAACCAGCTTCTGCTCGTGTTTTTTGATACCACTTTGCCGTGACAATATTACAACGTGTCATCGAGTCTCTCAGCTAAACCCGACCTCTGCTCGACCAACAAACATCGTGGTAAACCCGACCTCTGCTCGGCCAGAAACATCGTGCTAACTCTATCCAGTCCTCGTATAAGAGACGAAATTATCGCCGCCACTAGAAATTATAATATATCCAACGCAATGAACAAATTGAACAGCAAACACCTCGGAATCAACGGAGAGGCAAAAGTTGCCTACGTCTACGAAAATATTTCTCGTACATGAAAAAGCTCCATGCAGCCACGCGAATTTCCCCCACTATTTACTATATTTATCCCCCATATATATATTTTTTAACATAAATCTTAGTTTTCTTAATTGCACTTTTAAATACAAATATATATTTTTGGGAACGATGTTTTTTAACGTGGCTTGCGGGGAGTCGACTAGTAGAAATCGACCACTAATGAAAAAGCGTTATGTGGGGCGTGTGAGGCGGCCGTGTCGCTCGATATATCCATTATATAAACGTGTTTATATTTGTAAAAGAGTAAGGAACTTCGTTCGTGACGGGGGTCTCCCGACCGCACACTTTTTTTTCGATTGATCAATCTTATAATTTCCAAAATAATAAAATACGGGTTGCTAATTGTCCAAAATTAGTTGTAGTTATTTGTCATTGCCAAAACTCTAAATCTATTATGGTTTGGAGTGGCATTTGCGCTACAGACAAAACTTCCCTTTGTTTTTGTCGAAGAGGGTGTCAAAATATACCAAAGTTATACCGGTGAGACATTTTTGAAGCTGTGGTGGTTCGTTAGAGCCAGGAGCGTTTAGGCATTTAGCTATTGACCTTTTAATAAGACTGCTCCAATCTCACAGGACCCAAGGTGTTAAACAGTGGTGCAAAGACAATTTTCCTGATTTCATCCGCTTTCAAGAATGGCCACCGTACTCGCCCGACCTAAATCCCATGGACTAAAGTATATAGCTAATATTCAAAGCAAGGGCCTGCATTATATAGCGTAGAA
The DNA here is from genome assembly GCA_027564375.1 of Micropterix facetella. Classification (NCBI taxonomy): domain Eukaryota; kingdom Metazoa; phylum Arthropoda; class Insecta; order Lepidoptera; family Micropterigidae; genus Micropterix; species Micropterix facetella. Next base: position 397,736 of record JAOPUG010000333.1, on the reverse strand, counting down.
GTTGAATTAGTGTCAGCGCTTGCCCGGGAATAGGATAAAAAAACTGCAGAGGAATTACTGAATATTATGTCGAATTTCGTTAAATATTTGTCACTGTGCATTAAAGCCAAAGGCGTATATTTTGAGTAGTAGGCAACTTCCAAACTCAAGAATAGCCCTCTTTTTATTATTTATGATTGAAGATATATCTTAATTTAATAAAATTATCCGCAAAAAGGTTTGTCATTGTTATTTTGAGCCATACTGTATTATCGGAAATCGACGCGAACTTCTTTTCTAAGGGGGATTCTGTAATCCCGTATAAAATATGAAACAATATGCATTTTGGCGTTAAAATTATGCCAGTATCTTGTTATAAAATATGCAACACAATTGCATATTTATGAGTAGGACGTAGCCCGTACGTGAACTCTCATAATGGCAGCGGGGGGGAATGAGACTATAATGAGATCAGCCGCCAAGCTACATCTATTTTCCCTCTATAATATACCAAACTTGCAAAACGTAGTTGTATATTGGTCGCAAGAATGTAGTCGGGATTCAAATTGGTGTTTGTGATTTGTCCGAAATGTTAGAAACGTGTATGTAACTCGGAAAAGCCCCTCATTTAGAAAGTTTTAGTGATACAATGGATCTGGTGATGCGGCGGCTCGATGCTGCGTGAGCCAGAAATTATTTTATAATATCTACCTATCGGTAGCCCGAGAGATC
>JAOPUG010000333.1:361896-377178 GCA_027564375.1 Micropterix facetella | reverse complement strand
GGGGGGTCTGGAAGCGTAATGCTTCTTAAGACGCGGGGATAGAAACGATCACCTATCCTTAGAAACGATCTGTTGGCCATTCGATCTCGGGGCAGACCGAATAAAGGGCGCCACGTATCCGCCATGTTTTCGAGTTTATAGAAAGCCGCGATCACGATAGGTAGAGGTCGTGCAAGCGAATTCGAGCCTGGAACTAAACAGGTGGATGGAATCCGTCTAAATTTGGTCAGGGGCGAGAGTGCCCGATTATGTAATATTAATATTAGGTTAAGATAATTTCATGTTTAATTAGCTGAAGATTTTGGCGATTTATACGCTCTGTCTTTCTCGTATATTTGTAAAACGGTTACTGGCACCCCCTCGATACAGGCTTTATGCCTAGGAGGGGAAGGGGGGGGGGTATACATTTATTATTTACTTTGATGGTAGGTATCTCGAATTCAGCATCAAAATATTTTCATTTAGTAATAAAAATATTTTCAGAAAACATATAATCTTTTAAGTCTTGGAATAAGTAAATAAATAAATGTCAATAAACCCTGGTATTCATTTCCTATATTAGCAATCGGGAATGCGGAAACCAAAGTGGTCATATTTCTTTGAGAGGATTTCCCGCGTGCTTTCTTGAGGATACCTTTCGAGAGGCACTTCAATGGAAATGGATCCATTCATTCAATTGTTCAGAGGATGTGAAAAAAAAGATACGCATAACCGTCCACCACATGGATAGAGATAATGATAAAAGATATAAGATCAAAGAATGTCGTGGAAAGAGATACGATAGAATGACGAAGCAAAAAATAATTTAGGAAAAAAAATCTTGTTGATACACGGAATCAATATTTTCTAAAATGTCGTCGTTTATCATCACTGACTCACTGTCTGATCCCGTAATGCGTAACGCTGTAGACGCTGTGCAGTGGTGGGAGTGACGGGATAGGCGGCTCGCGGTGGACGTAGTGACGCGAGGGGGGGGGGGTTAACGTTCGAAATTTGAACTTTTTGATGGGCGCCTCAGGTTCGCAAAAACCAACTAGTGGTTATAATAAGCACGATAGTTTTTTTGGATTCGATTTTTATACATATTTATTTTCTTCTGTTTGATTTAATTGAAATTATATCGGGTATAGTAATCGAGATTTTGAGGTTTGATTTTCAAATACTTCAGTTTCTACCTCATTTAAAGATATTTACATAGTTATATATCATTTTAATTTTTTGCTTATTAACCTTGTAAACCATTAAAGATGAGTCACGACAAAGTTAGAGCTATAATTCTGAGGATTATAAGACAGTTTTGTTTTCCATTAACGTTAATAATAACGGAGCTATAAGATATTCAATTTTCAGACTATAACACATTTAATTCAACGTCCGCTGAAGATGCCCAAAATTGACATAAGCAAGAGTTGTAAGCAATGTCCTCAGTCAATGTCAATGTCAATGTCGCAAGTCATATTTGTTTATATTTCTAAGACCAATATTAACACATTTACTTTTTTAAAGGGGACCGGAAATTTACTCATGCGAAAAATATAACGAAATTAAATCGTCCAAAAAGTCCTAATTCATCAAAAAAAATGTGCCTGTCTGTCTAGATGTGTGGATCTTATTATGCACGTTAACTAGAGTAAAGGACGTCTGTTTTAAAATGTTCTTTTCCCAATCAATAATTATAGCTCAGAGCTCAGTTGATTTTGGGGTCTAAACTACCTACGACTGGGGTACCTACTTGTCATACAAATTGTTCCCATAAAATCAGTTTTTTGCATTTTATAGCTTAAAACGAAAAAAAAGTGGAAATAGCAATAAGAAAATTGTTGGCCATGATAAGACGCGTAAAATGTAGATGTCGCCTGGCGTCAATTTATAAAGACGCGTACATGTCGCGTACATATAATAACTATAAAATATAAAGACATGTCGCCTGGGGTCAATTTATATGTTAAAAATGACTTCAGAATTTTACGGATGTTTACATTAGCGGTAAAAATAGAAAAGTTGTTGACAATGATGATACACGTAAAATGGGTACTACGTCTTCTGGGGTCAATCTATCTATTTAGACAAATAGATGGAGAAGTCAGAATGTAATAATATGGACCGAATTTTGAAAAAAACCTGAGGTTTTCCCTTTACCAAATTTAAATTTTGAAAACGTTGCCTTTCTATCAAAATGGTTGATATATCCCATAAGGTTTTCAAATCGGCATTACGATGAACGTAATTTTGTTGTTTTTTTACGTATTTGGGTCCTAATTTGTTCTGCAGTTTCCGAGACACAGATACAAAAACACATACACCAAAAAAAAATCCGGCAACCACTTTTTTGGATTGCCAGGACTTAAACCCTACAGATCCGGTGCAAACTCGACTTCTACATTTTGCTCGTAAACAATACTTTCTTATTTACATAATACTTCGTGTAATATGATGTATCTTTTTGGGAATGTTAAAAACAGCCTAACTTAAAATCATCGTAATATTGTCACATCGTTCACGTTATATGGTTGGATATCTGGCTTTTTGCAGTCAGTACTGAATTTGTGTTGCGCGAACATATTATTTTTTGTATCAATATTGGCCATCGCCGAACGTAAGTTTTTCAGGTGTTTGGTAGGAGTCTGTATTTGAGCTTCCAATCTTGTCACCGATATATCTTGTAGTCGTCATTTGGCAGAAATGCTTTCCGCCTTAAGTTTCTCGACGACTTGTGTCTGGGGTTGGGTTATGGACGGTCTTGTCAGTCAGAGTAGCTAAGTTGTTAAAGTCCCGATTCGTGGAACTACCTAAATCGGCTCTAGATATCCAAACTGCATGATTTTGAGCGTGCACTGAGAGAAAAACGTTCAGCAGTTGCATTGATGAAACGAAAAATTGTAGTCTAATTGTATTACATACTTAAATCTGGACGCTACACCTCGATTATGTCGGAACGGCATGTATAGTATTTTTTTCGATTAGACATAACACAATTCTACGTAATGATATAACAGTAATACCTTGTAACTGGATCGCAACACATTCTCATATCGAAATTCCATTATAACGGGGTCACTGTAAAGTGAAAAATATGAGACTTTTCCAAATGATCTTAAAGAATGGTTGTATTATGCGTATTTACAATAGGTTATGGCGTATTACAATGCAACTGTTACAATAGGTTAATGCGTATTTACAATGCCACTGTTATGTCCACGCGCTACAACACAGAACTGACTTTTGGCAATCAGCTTACTCATAAGAACGAAAAGGTTACGACTTCTATGTATAAGTGTAGTTTTGTCGCAACTCGTGGCAAGCTCGTCTATTTAAAGCATAATAGCGATCGATTGCACGCGAACACTATCGTCATTTATAGTATCGTTGTTGAAAGTATTCCAATATGGTCATCTTAGTTGGCAGGTTGGTCCAATGAAAGTAAATGCCCTTGGAAGAACTGGTAATGAAGGAATGATTTCACGGTTTTGCAGGTGACACGGTATTACAGTACTGGTATTGCATACTTGCAAAAATCGTAACGTGCTAATTGTCTGGTAATATCTGATTTCACACTGCTTTCACATTGCGGATTACCGAATTCATTAGAATCCAAAAGTATTGGCAGGACGCATGTCACTGCACCACAGTGACGTTACAACAATGCTACGTAAAGGCAGTCAGTTTATTAGAGATATACAGCGTAAAGGCGGCAATAAATATTACATACCAAAACATTATTATCCCATATATTATTGAGCACGGGAACACGTCTCGTTAGAATTGTGTCCTTATTTGGCCATTGTTTTAATGAGACAGATCGTTATTTAAGGAGCTAACGTCTTTTTCTCTTTTTTATCAGTGTGGCGTCTTGTTAATTCCTTAATTAAGATCCCTCAATATTGTTAATAAAAAATTATAATATATAAAAGTAGATTGATACCACCTATAGAGCAACGCCGATTTCTTTAAAGGCATAAGTAACATCGCCGTTCTATTTACACGTTTGAATTTTGTTTAAGCTCTCGCAATTTGTTTTATTAAAACGAGGATAATAGCCTCTTCGCCCGTATTACTACGGCTGTTTACCTTCCCGGAATGGAGTCACCTTTTCATCTCCGGCGGCGGAGGGTAGACCTGGTATTAAAAGATCCTATTTGTAACTTTTACCGTGTTCATTCCACAGCATAATGGACGGACGCTTCCGGGCGATGTGCCTTCATAAACGTCAAACAATTTAACGCGTCATTCTACCACGATTCAGCATAAGCGGACTACGCGTGTAGAATCAGATGCGGCTAATGGATTCGTCCAATGATTTAATTACACTCTCTGAACAAACCGACGTTTATCCATTGCGCCGATACTAATGAATATACAATACTGTAAAACGGGGGCGAACGGAGTGATCAATCATTTAGATGGTTTGTCGTCAATCATACTGTTGAAATAATTGTATTTTCATGATAAACTATGACTACTGTATAGTATATCAAATATTTTATAAAATATTTAAAACAGGGAACTACAACTGTATTAGACAAAGTTGTGAATAAAACGACATATGGGGTAACAGTTTATAGGATTGGTGATATTTACGTTCTTGTCGCAAAGCAATGTCTTTTCGTAATATATTTATTAAAGACTTGTATTCAAAGAGCATTAATTTCCTAAGAATGTACAAAAACGTTCCTCAAAAATGGCCTACCACATGGCTAGGTACTCGCCCCTCTTTTATTCAACCATTATATTAGACATGCCAGAGACCACAGCGAAGAAATTCGCCTACGCAAATGACGACTCCAGTTGTACAAAGCAAAAATTTAAGAAAAGGTGAAACTGTACTCAGTGCCGATCTAGACATTCTAGCTACGTGCTATCGCAAATGGAGACTGAGAGCTAATCCGGCAAACACGGAAGCAGATAGCTGCCTTTCATGTTAACAATCAGCAATCGAACCCAAAACTTAACTTCTTGTTCAGAGGCTAAATTATTAGACTCCCTCGGAATCACTCTCGATCTTTCGCTTATAAAACCGTGTATAAACTGAAGCCCGCACCAATATAATGAAGAACTAGCGGTCGCTGGCTAGAGAGCGAGTATGGCCACTGATGAACGCTGCTGCACACGAGTCTGGTATAAGAGCAGCTATACAAGTAAGGCGGACATACAGCTGCTAGGGGCGTGTGATTAATTTCAAGTCTTTCTTTACTCTGACTACTCATTCTGTCACATATTATATTGTCATGTCACTGTCCACGTCACTGTGGGACATTCCATACTGACGTGGACATTGACGTGGTCAGCCCAATCCGACTCTTTTATGTCGCCAAACTACATCTGGCATACGCAAAGCGATCAGCGATTCAACACAGCGGAGACCTGGAGAGACCAGTAGAAGTCAGTTGATATGGCAAATTAGTACTTGGTAGAGGACCAGACGGCGCAGTTAAAGGTTTCCATCTCCTGGGGAAAAGCTGGTGTACTTTAATCTGCTTGAGGATGGGAGATGCCAATGCTGCAACATGTTCTATAAATAGGGTATATGTCCATCATCGGCATACAACTGTATCACAGAGCGGCAAACGGTGGAAACGTCCTCGATCACAAATTATTCTGGACCTTACATTTTTAACCTATTTAATGATTATTGAAAAAAAATTAATAATAACTACTCTTTATTTTTTTAGAGTTTCGTTTGAAAACTTAAATACCTTATCTTTCTTCCATTTTATGATCATAATTGATTATTATTTTTTAGATTAAATACGATCAATAAACGCACACTTTCGTGTTTTAGTTATAATGAGCTGTATTCTAATATTATTAGAATACAGCCCAGTTATTGAATAATGTATATATCTAAATCTTGACTATGAATAGGTAAACACCATAAAGCGAGTACTATAAAAGCAGGTGTGGCGTAGAACGCCTTCGGAGTTAGTTGGGGGATAACAGGCGATGTATTCTGGTCGCCTGTCGCCAGTTTGTTTTCAACGCATTCGTATGAAGTAATAAAATACGAAACGCGGGCAGAATAATTGATGCGAAAATCCGCGAGTGAAGAAATCTGCACGAGAGCTTATAGTGTATCTATCTATGTATATTAAAAGATAATACGAAATCCTGGATTAGAAAAAGACAGCCGAGCGAAAGAATAACGAAAAAAATATTATCTAAGCTTCCATTCGAAAGGAAACGTCTGTCCGTGTTATTTGACGGAGGTTAAGTAATCAGTTTCTTTTTTTCAGTTACGGCTCAATATTGTATTTTTTACGTGAATTGGGCGCGATGTCGATTCGCACTCGGATGGCGACCGAATATCACAGGACCACTAACATGTTTTATGTCGTTGTTTTAATTCAAATTTAAAAAAAATTGCAAATGAAATATAGTTTTTTATTTTATTCTTGAATAAGTTTTATTATAAATAAAATAAAAGTTAAGTTTAATTCATTAGACTAAACATAGGATACGTATATTATGTCGATATACTATAAAAATTATCAAGTACAAATTTTTGGTAGATCGACCCAATGTAACCAAATACCTAAAAATCCAATCCAAAAGTACTAATAATCATATACATCTATTTAAACAAAACAATCTAATTTTGAATACGTCCATACATAAAGTCGGCAGCCGGCATAGGTAATGCCAGCTACAGAATCACGGCGACACGGCGACATTGAGTGCGTAGACCTTCTCGTTCTCGCCTATTCTCCACCCGGCGCCGGTTTTCTGGCCCGGTTCTAAGGATTTCTCGGACAATTATGTTATTTGCCGCGAACGGCTGTTAAAGAAAAACAATTATGTATAGAAATACTATGACTATGTATAGAAAACTTACTATGTATAGAAATAAATAATTTACATAAATTACACCACATAAATATCTTTAGGCATAGGTACCTTAGTGCAGGAGAAGTTTAGATAGGATGGCTTAAAAAATGTACATTCTGAAAATTTAATAAAGAAATTTGATATCTTGACCGCTTATAGAAGCACTAGGAGGATAACGATTCCAAGACGATGCGGGGTGAAGGCCTCTATGCACATTTAACGATGTCGGGATGAAAACCCTTCTAATCTGCTCGAAAAAATGCATTTCCAAAGCACGAGGTCAAATTGAAAAATTATGAGTGCTTGAATTTTTTTAAAATTCAAGTCCTCCTTAGCCATTTTTGTTCCAAATTGATTATTATTTTTTTATCTAAATATATCTTTTTTTAATATAGTACTCAAATCAATATTATGCTTGAATGCTTTAGGGCCATTAAACAAATGGGAAAATTAAACTAATAGCTATTCGTTTTCTTTTTTCATACTTACACATATTCGCATCAGAATTTTCATATTTGTAGCATTTAATAATTCCGAGCAAACGTATTGCCTTTTAGCATCAGCCCGGTCTTCTGTCCCAATTTCTACTTCATCGTAGCGAAATTCATTATTTTGCCTCGTCCGCCGCTGGATTTTGTCCGCGATCGTAATCTCCGCGAAACTGACGGCTTCTTTTCCCCTTTCGGCTTGTCGACGAAATAAAAGCACATCGGAATTCAGAGCGGTACGGTACAGTAATAGTTTCTTTGATTCTGGTTCAGATGGAGCAGACAACGTGCTCTTGAGTTATATATTTATGTCAAAAGAGTCGTATTCATCCGTGCGGATACGAGTGTTTCGTCGCGTTCGGGTGCTCTCAGTTCAAACGCCGAGCACTAGCATTGAGAGCACATAATGCGAGCGCGAGTATATCGAATTCGCAGCGGAATTGTTCTTGCCACATGCTGAATATTGAATGAAGTTTCGCCGAAATTGCCGATACGCAAAAGCAACATTATATGTCTCATATCGAGATAGGTAACACCTTGTGTTTTAGGGTGATGTAGATAAATTTAACGATTTAAAGAGTCACCCCTTTTATTTCCGTCCATTCCACTTCAATGGCTAGTCTTCCGTTCAATTTGAATTTATTTGCCATCCACGATTTTTTTACGTAATAACGGGGCGTATTTACAAAGACAGCCCAAAGACAGTGAGCCGCGCTTTTTAACGATTTATGCGCGAACGAATGGCCGCCGGTAATTTTTCCTTTTTTTCCTCTTATAAATCCGCCCATTATCCTTCTTTTAAGAGCGATTGTATTATTTGCTGCGTATTTAGATTTGAACTTCTAAATGGAGATTTGTTTTTGTTTCGTTATTTGGTACGTTTCGATCAAGCATATCGTGTCGTTCGCCGAAACTATAGATATGTGTATGTACGGCGCGGCGCTCTACAACAAAACGAGTATTAAAAGTCCTCGCGCAGCCAACATCTAATAGCATTTTTTAATATATACTTATGTAACTTCGTTAAGTAAACTATGCACTTAGCTATGCAATTTACATAGCATTATCCTGAATACGGTTGCGTGCCTCCCACTCTCCGCACTGTACCTGAGGAAAAGTTGAATAGACGAAAAAATACATGAAAACAATTGTTGTTTATAATAACCTAATGACATTTGATGCATATGAAATGATATATTTGAAAAAAATGATATTTGTGACGTTGAATATCTTCAGCTCGTGAACACGAGATTGTATAACAATTTTTAGCCAGTCTATAGAACGTCAAAACAAAGCTTTCTGCAAATCTTCAGTTTCCTGACATTCATTCAGAGGTTTAGTCCTTATTTGATTGAACTATCAAATACCGAAGGCACTGGCAAGCCAGTAAGGGTCCGTCGTTTGGATAGACTTCTCCTTATACTAGACAGATCGCCGCTCGAGGCTACTTGAGCGAATCTCTATCTAGTGTGAGTTTCTCTACCCTACTTCCTAGGAAGACTACGTTTCCAGACTCCCCATGTATAACAAACTGTTTTACGCCAGATATAATACTACTTCTGAATAGTGAATTGGCTAGGGCTCTCGCGAGGGAATTCTTTCATTGAATGCACCTCTTCTAGGAGGCTCGAGCTGAACTATACCTGCATGCATAACAAAAAATGCATGATACCATCACTGCTGCAAGCTGCATGAAACAATTTATTTAATTATTCTATTGCTGCTGGTGAGCTCGACTTCTCAGGATGTTATAATTATTGTTATCTTCTAGTCACCCTGAAGTGAGTCGCCTTGAGATGAAAACGAAGACTTGAGACGAGCAAAATCTCTGCAACATCCGACAAAACCCTTCCTTAAAACGACGAGCGCAAGAAAGCTAGTGGGGCCCCTCGCTCCCTGTCTTGGACGGATTGTCTTTTTTTTCGCTCTCTAGTCTGGTTTTTTCCGCTCTCTAGTCTATTGTTAGCGGTAAATTCGTCATGAATCTATGACATTCTTTGCCTGCTCTCACTAGGGGTCCGGTGGCCAACGGGTAGGTCCTTTGATAGGTGATATTGCGTCAATAATTCACGAGACTCCACTTTCCAGACTCCTCCAGCAATTCACCGGTTGTCCAAGCTGCTGGGATCTAATAGGGTCGTGCATAACGGGTCTCAATGACCAACTCTGTTCTATCACTGCCGACCCGACTCAGGATTCAACACCTATTCGACAGCCTCCTCAAAGAGGGACGAAATCGGTGAACCCGCTGTGCATGGCGGCTGAACTGGGGGAAGCCCTCTGACGATCCTTGATGTTTAAGCACAGGTCGGCATGCCGGCTTTTGCTTAACAGCCTTCCTTTAGAGGGATCGCCTGTAGCCCGGTAATGCGGTGACATGGTCTGAGCCCAGTGTATCCCGGTAATGCGGCATATGTACCCAGTGAAAACTTTGGATAGATGGTTGTCTGAGGCATTGGTCGGTCTGCCGACCCTTGCTCAACAACAAATAGCCGGAGGAGTTTGGAAGCGCAATGCGACCTAAGGAAGCGGGGGTAGTTTGGCATCTTAAGCTATCTACCCTTACTAACGATGCGTTGGCCACCCGATGTTGGGTGGCAAGCCGAGTAAAGGGTGTCTCGGATCCGCGATAATTCCAGTGAGGAATTACCGCTTACTTAAGGTATGAGACCGCGCAAGCGACTTCGAACCCGCGAACAGAAGGGAGGTTGGAAAAATCTGACCAAATCTGGTAGTAAGGGAACGATGGACACTGGGCTTGAAAATTCCCAGTGCCTCGCGGTAAGGGTTGGACTCTTATGGGCTCTGAGTTGGAGCTTGGTACGTAGATTAGTCTTCGTTCTTAAGTCTCTGTGTTTCATTCCGGAGTGATATAACGAAAAGATCGTTGAAACGCTCCGGGGTGGCCGTATTCGCCCGCAGCAGTAGACAAACTCAACTGTTGTTAACGGTAAATTCGTCATGAACCTATGACTTCTTTGCCTGCTCTCACTAGGGGTCGGCCAACGGGTAGTTCCTAAGGATAGGTGATATCAGGTCAACAATTCGCCAGACTCCTCTTTCCAGACTTCTCCAGCAATTCGCCTGTTGTCCAAGCTGCATCGGACCATTCGACCATCGACGAGCAGTTGGGAGTTGTCAATTTATGTGAATATTCTTTCACCCTCGAATAACGACAACGACATAGATGAACAATACATACAATCCACAAATCGAAAGACAGAAAACAACTCCAAACCGCGAAGCCTTTAGAACTGCCACCCAGTACGGCATCCCCACGCCCTGACTACCAGATTTGGACGAATTTCTCCATCCTACAATCTAAGGTTTTATTGTGTTGGCTTATTTGTTTTTCTGACTGTTTCTTTCTGTTTCTTATTTTTATTTCACGGGAACGTCAGGGACGTGAATGACAAGGACCGAAAATATTTTTGAATTATATGAAATCAAAATTGTATTTAACAATAGCAGTGCTAACGCGAACACTGGTTTCTTTGGTGGTTCTTTCCAGTAGAATCTTACTTGTAGAATTCGCTGGATAAAATAAAATATAAAATATAATGTAATATTGTTTTCTTTTGACGATCACTATATGTACGTCTTTGTTATATATTTAAACTGAATGAAAGTTGAAACTGAAGTCAGCTGAAACAAGCCGGGTTTATGGAGCTATGCGGGTACGGAGAATGATCATCCCATCTTAAAACTGTTACCTAGCGGAAGAGGCATCGGGCTAAGGTGGACCAGGCGACTGGAAACATCAATTCATTCGAGGTTACTCAATCGTCGCTTGTAGAGAAAATATCAAACGTCCATACCCCTTGTGGGGAGGGTGGCATTGGTGAAAGCCTCTAAAACGTTTTGAAAACATGTGCTCAGGAAGATCACAATTAAATTAATTCTGTCCTTGGCTGATTTGGACTTATAGACGAGGTTTTACTGTTGCGAGAAGTGGACGTGAGAAAAGGCACATTTGCCAATTTCGGATATTCCTGCAACTGCTTTAGATGTATTGGCTAGGTGTGATAAGAATGCATTTCCTAGAATACATTAATTTATAAAGATACTTACAATTCTGTCTGAGATAAGTGCATATACCGAGAGGTCTTTCTCGTCATTGCGACATCTTAAACCCTACTTTAAATCGTCGTGCTTGATAGTCACCTCCTCGAGCTCATATAGGAATGCTCATTTAAAAAATCACAGAGAAATGGCAATAATAAAATTATAATTTGTCAATTATATTATAGAAATAAAGTATATTTATCCATTTTTATTCTGCATTTTTAAAAATGCTGTTCCCATTCTTTTACTGCCACACAATGCTAGATACAGTATATTAGAAGAAAACACAATACAACATAGCCGATATGCTATAGAGCGGGTATCAGGTAATCCGTACAACAACATGCTCTCCCCCTCTCCTGATCGAAATTCTGGATTAGCGCCTGTCCATAACTGACCTTTAATGTTTTATTTTCAGCATTGGAAACGAACAAAGAAAGCGAACTATCATCATGTGATCGAATGTTTGTATGACCGGTGTTTGTTTGTTGACAGATATCGGACGATGATCGTATGTCCTTGACGACTGCGGTCTCTGATGAAGAGGAGACTGGCGGCGGCGGTGGACCCGAAAGCGCGATGAGCTCCCCCTACCGCGGCAAGCAGACAGGGGCCGCCGCGGCTAGCTTCAACTGTACCGGCGCCGTTCGCAAGGCCGGGTAAGTCGCTTTTTACGTATGGTTTGTGTTCCTCTCGACACGCCGCGATGGATTAAAACATATGTTTTGTGTCGTGAACTATGAGCTTTACCGGTCTTGACGCGTGAATTTGGCGGGTTCTTGAGCGTACTGCAATACTTTTGCTACGTATGGAAGCAACGATGAAATATATTTCTGTCACAATTGACCTTCTCTATCACAGTTCCCATACACTCGGTATCGAAACTATTAGGGTGTAGCAGGCCTGATGGAATGGCCGCTTAGCCTACTGCTTCTTCCTGGTAAGCGAGGACGTGAAGTTCATGTCGTTTGACCACTATACTACACAGATAATCGGAGGCCACGGCGATTTCAAGAGCAAGCTCGTCCCACTATTACTAAACTACAGAGGGCATTATTTGGTCGTGTCCGGTTCTATTAATGGCCAGGACGAAGCTTCTGGATGCGACCGGTCATCGCGACAGTGGGTTTCTATCGGAGACCCCGAGCTGGAAGGTAGCGCGAATTGTTTCGTGGATTTTCGACTTACTCGGCGCCACGGTTAAATGAGGTGAGATAGGGTGATGCGCACTGCCTCCGGAAGTCGGTCATTAAGGAGTCATGCTTATGATTTTTGTGCTTCTTTGTTCACAGGATGGCCTCTGCCATATAATTATGTATATATAATGTAAAATCTCTCACGGGTGTCATCTTTCTAGAATAACCAATTGAATCTCCGAAATTATACGCCGTATCGACGTTACTTTTACAGTGACTGTTTATATTTTTCACACTGCAGAAAAGAGCCATATGTGCGATAGTGAGTATCAGTCCACGGAAGCCATGCCGTTAATAATTCCAAAAACTAGGGACATTGACCTTATATGCAATTTTTGCTCAAGAAGCTCTTTGCAAATTCTATTGCAATAAGAGCTCGACAATATCCCATGAGGAAGTACATCGACATAACACCAGGTATAGAATCCGTTACCTCCGACCAATCATACCGCGTACGGCCAAATTCCAGGCGACTGGTATGACTTAAACTTTATAATTAATTGCCTGATAAATTAAAGGCGATTAAAAACATTGGTATTTTTAAGAGATCCATTTGGATGTACCTGCTTCAAATCAACATGTATGTGCACAATGACATTTTAAAATAACTTGAAAGCGACTTAGTTACATTGAGTAACTAATTAATTTCACACTTGGTAATTCTTACACATTTGTAAATTTTAAATGGAAATAAATTTTCTATATTCCGTTATGTACTTAGGTTCTTTGTGTAAATAAAAAGAAATAGTTTCTACATTTTATGTTGAATAAATGGGTCCAGGGTGGATTGGTGGGGATATAGGTCATTGTGCAATATTGTTTTAAGCCAATGTAGAAAAACAAAATATATCTGTCGCCATTCACCAAGTTGGAACATATGCACATATGTTATATTGACGAGGAGATTAACAACGGTGTTTCTCATGGACTCGACTCCGCGATATGCAATCCGTTGAAAACCCCTCCTTTTTTGGAGATATTCTCTCCAAACGTTCAATAATGCCACTTGTTTTTGGAACGAAGTTCTTTTACGCGGCTTGTGGGGAGTCGGATAGTAGTATAGACGATAACGAAATAACGTTACGCGGGGTATTTATTATTAAAAATTTCACCATCTATCGGCTGACAAGAAAGCTTGCCTTAACCACTAGTGATAAGAATTAATGACTGATTTAATGTTTTGACTTTCCACTGAAATATATCAATGGCCGTATTTTTAAAATACCTTGTCTGTAAATATGACCGGGGCTTCTATCAAAACTTCAAACGGTTAGCCGCAGTGAGAAACGTGAAACACGTGGAAATTTCTTTGTTTTTCTTTAAATCAGATGTGAGTTATAATATTGTATCATTATTGGAATTTTGCAATGAAGATTCAAGAAATTGAAACTGCAGCAAATATGCGTAATACAAACTTAGAAAAGTAAGTTAATAAAATTGTATAACTTGATACAAGTATTTACTGTTTACATACGTTTAATTTGATTCGAGTGTTTACTATTTATTTACAAATTACGAAAAGGTTATTGAAAAAATATAAAATATTGAAATATTGCATCATACTACTAAAGATAAAGAGATTGCTACAAGATGCATATTTTTATTTTTATTTAAGTGCACGTAGCAGCCACTTAAATTTGATCACATGTCACTTTTTCACTGTTTGAGAGAGGTAGTCAGCTTAAGGAGGAGTGACGGAACGGTCCAACCGTGCTTTAAAACATTAGCGACGCCTCTTACTCCATTAGGTGTTATTCCAGTAAACCAACATTTAGACGCCGCACAACATTAATTAAAAACTCCTCTTTGGCGGTTTTCCGCGTCGGCATCGCGGCATATGCGACCACGTTGTAAAAGCGCACAATCTGCCATTAGTTTCTGTGGTAAGTTTGTGTTTGCTCGGCACTCATGCATTTTAATATGCGCCAGTTGGGCTCGCGGATAATCCCTAATCCTGGAGAAAAACTTGCAAAATACGCGAGGATAAAGAGCAAGGAATAATCCTGCAGAACAAGCTGCATTATTTTATTCCAATATGGATGCATACATATCTAAAATACGTCGTCTTTATTACTTGATAAAATACGTACCGGGTATATCTTCATTGTAGAAAAAACTTTCAAATTCGTTTTGATTAAGGGCGAGGTATTCCATACGATCAGATGCTTGAGTGTTTTATACGGTCTTGAGGAAACTTCTTGAAGGTTCATTAATGCCATGTAATCTAGAGACGATGTTATGTTTTTACGTGACGGTATGGGATAAGATATCAGAATCGGACATCTGAATCTCCAGTCGATGCTTAAGCATCGACTCATGCTTGAGTAATATAGTCGAATCAATAAAGCTTAAGCAGTGGCTCAAGCCAAGTATCCCATGGAAAATGCTTGAGCATTGCTTGGAAATATCAAACACATCACTCTGCCATCATTCGTCGCCTTTACATAGTGGTTTTGCATATTTTCGTGCCTTCTGTTGTGTTTTTATCGACTCACTGTCTTTCATTCTTGAAATTTAATTGTTTTGCTATTGGATTGGAAGTATTTGTGAACGTTTAATGACTTGGACTAAGCGATTGAAACGTACGAAACGAAATGACCAAGCAATGCCGGCCAAGCGGCGTTCTTTTATAGCAGGCAGGCAATGAGTTAAAATACAGACTTTTGCTAATATATTAAGGAAAAAGACACGGACAAAAGAATAAAAAACTT
>JAOPUG010000333.1:349666-361796 GCA_027564375.1 Micropterix facetella | reverse complement strand
AAAAATAGTACATTTTGAGTCTACCACCTCGACACAGGCTGTGTGTCGCAAATGTAGTGAGGTGGCAATCCAATACCGAATCTGTATTTCGTTTCCGAGAACATTAACTACCTGTAATATGTATGGTTTTATGTATTTAAATAGTGACTTTGTTATTTTTAAAATAAATAAATAAAATAATTTTATGAAATAAAACAAGGTTGGTGAAAAATTGTTTCCAAGATAAAAGGCGTCGAAATAGTGATAAATTTTTGAGCGGAAATTTGCTGTTTCATTTTCTCCGTCGACATGTCAACTTTAAACTGTCATGTTGGCTAACTATACCGTATTTTTTTCTGTATAATTCGTTAGGTTAATGAAAGACCAATCTTAAGGTACTGGTATGCTTCGTGGTCCTAGTTTATTCTAAAGTAGTCGTTTTACGACAATTATTGGTGTGCTGTAGCGTACTACCCATTACGCCATAATTAAATGAAATAATATATGGCACGTACGCAAGATTTATAAGATTGTTGTTACTTGTCATGACATTTAAAACGGATGTTAGGTTGTAAGTCCCCCCCCCCCTCTCCTTCCCCCTAAAGAGAAGAGGACGACTCCTTTGATCGTAGCTGGGAATAAATTAAGATTCGAATTTACCGGGAAGATTAAAAGTTCTTCCGGCGCAGCGATGGCGCGACGACGGCGTGGCGCGTCGCGTCCGCGTCTGCGAAAAGCGGGTTTACGAAGGTACGAGAACGCTCGCTTTGCTTTCAAAAGACGAACGCCGCGCCCGGGACGACTAAATCCTCCTTTGCCGATAAACCCTCAAATCATTTTATTTCCGGGTGGCATTTTTCCGCTTCGAGTTTCCGCGAGTTTGCTTTAATTTGCGGAACATTCGACAACTGGTACCACTTTCAGTTTGTTTTCTCAGATTTTCTCTGCGGAGTTTATTTATGTATGTATCATGTGAGCCGTTGGTTTATAATTATTGGTTTATCGGCAATTATTGACTTATTTCCCTGCTGCTAATTGTCAGCATAGGAAATAATACAATATTCACAATGAAGATAAAGTGAAAATATCTAGTTGATACATGGTATTATATACTCTCCCCAAATTTCGTTTCGATAAAGTGACATACAATCCGTCGCTATTGGCTATAATAAGGGCGATAATTTATTAGCATTCCATTTTCAAATTCTTTTGTTTTCTTCTCTTCGGCTTAAATGATTTTAGTCGGCTATAATAATTGCGATTTTCAGGTTCCATTTTCAAATTCTTCATTTTCTACCAATCATTTAAAATGTTAAATAATTAATTACAACAAAGTTAGAGGCCTTATTCTCAGGTTTCTATTACATTTCTAGCAATAATAATAACTTAGTTAGGAAGTCCCATACAAAGAGAAAAAGCCGCGCGGAGCATTCGCAGTGTAACGTCAGAAGTCTTGGAGGACGCGGTGGATGAGATGGGATGCACCGCGCCGAGTCGACCTGAGAGAGACTTGTAACGTCACGCGCCGAACAATTTGGAAACGGCCCTCCCGTTTCCAAATTGTTCGGCGTCGTCATATATGAAGATAATTGAAAAAAATCACTAGGCAAGTTTAGTATGATTTTTTAAAAATAAAATTGAAAAAATGGAAACTTCTCGAAAAAATGGTTTATGAGTTTCTACAATATTGGATCATGTGCTTGTGTCATATTGGTTTCCGTGTGTATTTTTCCTAAGGCCATAATGGTTGTGTTCCATCTCCTGCGGAAATTGCTCAGCGTCGCATAGATCGTATGCTTAATTCACGAGCGACGTTTGCACTGAGCGCTGATGGTAAGGATTATGGTGTGAGCTGGCATACAAATATATGTCCGTATGGGGCCTAATGGGGCTATGCATCTCGGGCCATATGACTATCTTGTTACACCGGTCCTGTCGGCCAGACTCACGGCTCAGCTCCCATGCGGCAGCCTCCTCGAAGAAAGACTAATTCGGTGAAACCCGCTTTGCGGTCGGACCTGGGGTAACACCTCGGGCGGCCCTGGAGTATTGATATATTGGTCGGTTTACCAATCCAGGCCGTCTAAATTTGGGAGCTAGGGCACAAGGATGTCCAACTGGGTTTAAAATTCGCAGTGCCTCGAGGTAAGGAGTCGGACTTTCGCGGGCTGAGGCAACGTTGGATTGTGGACATGTATTTTCCAAATTTATCACGCTCATTTCAGTTCAAAGTTCGTTAATATGACTCGGGGTGACGGGTTCACCCTTGTAATGGTCTTAAATCCAAAGTTATCTGTCCGTATTTGTGAACTTCCGATACAACGTATGATAGAGATTTTTTTCACTTCTCTTCGTAATCTTGACATCCAAAAAGCTA
Source organism: Micropterix facetella (assembly GCA_027564375.1). Classification (NCBI taxonomy): domain Eukaryota; kingdom Metazoa; phylum Arthropoda; class Insecta; order Lepidoptera; family Micropterigidae; genus Micropterix; species Micropterix facetella. The sequence continues at coordinate 359,440 of JAOPUG010000333.1, read as the reverse complement.
GAGTCTTCACGTCATAGGTGAATTTAATTTTTAGCTTTTTGGAGTTTACATGATCCAGGAATTCTTCCACCGTTTGTATATCATCTTTCAAGATACAGAATAGCGATATAGCGCATAGCGTCCGCCCCAGAACAGATTATTATTTCCTAGTTGGGTGACGTAACAATGAAGTCTAGAAGGGTACACTTTTTATTTTTAGCATTGATCATTATTTTACGATTATGTCAATATAACTTTGGAGATTATAATAATTAAAATAACGGTAACAATAACTCAAAACTTTCTGAGAAGGATTATTGTACAAAACACACAAAATCTGGCCTGATATAAAACAACTTTGCCCTTGGGTACCAGATCGTAGAAACGTAGAAATAATATTTACTTTCGGTCGCAAATTAATTATGGTATAGTTTATAAATTTGTTTTAACACAGTGTGTCTGAAATAATACAATAATCTCTCATCGTAACACGCGAGAAACATAACAATAATACACGCGAAAGTGTGTGTTGTTTGTGTAAGTAAAGCATTTGTAACGATGCCATCGAGGTATGGCTGCTAAAGCTGTAGGGGAGGATACGATCTGTGCTGATTCATAGAAATATGCGAAAGAGTGTGTGATAAAAGTTAAATAATGGTATTAGACTCGAGTTGGAATTGCTTTATATACCTACTATATTATAGCACACCGAAATGATCGGTACAGGAAAAAGAACACACAGAAAATAACTACCTACACTTTTCTTTTTCGAACTACTCTCCATTAATACCAATGTGTTTTTTGCATTAGCACTAACTAACTGTTAACAGTAAATTAAATCCGAAGTTAAGATTGCGTCAAGGTTCTGTTTCTTGTATGCTAGCTGACAATATGTAGGACATGCTATACTAATACAACATTAATAAAAATGTAGTAAATGCAAATAGGCGCCAGGGTACGTCTCGGATGCCGCTGGCGATAGTGATATGTAACCTAGATTGGTATGTAATTACTAAAGTAAATGCGCCAATCATCAGCCGCTTCCAGAAAGCGGAGCTTCCTGGCTCCCAAGAAACCACTTTACTGGAAAGCGAATCCTGTTTCGTCGCAGCATATGCTAAGGAGCTGAACTCGAGTGTTGCTCATTCCGTAGTTCTCTTCAGGGCGTGTTAATACGTCAGTCTTCGTAGGACTCGCTCAGTCCCGAACCGCAATTTCAAGTCGAGTTAAGTATTACTCTGTGTTTGCAATCAGATATATGTAATCAAGATTAATAAAATATACTATTATTGAGATAGTAAGATTTACAAAGTGCGCGTTGATAAACGGCGTCATTATAAATTCAGTTGTGCAATTATAATGTAATTATACTCGCACAAGGTCATTATATCTAAATTCAGAAGACGATTTTAATGCGCAATTGATAGGTATGAATTACTCCATCCCGCGTACGTATCCGCAGCGGTAACGGTCGCGAGTTCGAATGCTTAGCCGGGTACCGCACTCTATTTCGTGATTCTCTTTTTCCAAAATCGGATTATTACTCTATCTGAATGGCAATAGCAAATGGCTAAATAGCCGTGGCGTCAACTGGAATAGAGGTGCAATTTACAAGCGGAATTACTCAAGTAACTATCTTTGACCAAATTCTTATTCTCAGGTCGCGTTTCAGTGCGCGGGAAAGACTTCTGCAAAAGAAGCTGGAAACGCTGGCAAACTGGAACATCTTGATCGATAAAGCGCCCGACGTGGCTATGAAAATAGATCGATAGCGAAGAATTATATGCAGAACTATACTCTATGGAAACGAGATGAAACAATTTCAACAGAGCTGTGGATGAAACTGGATCGTCCGCAATATAGCGGGTGGAATTCGTGATGCCGGTTCTGTGAAGAGTATGAACAAACTTGTTAGAAATTATATTATCCTGGTGAAGATCTGATGTTATCCCGATGGGGAAAGTATGTTATCCCTATGAAATAAGAGGACGGAGATCCTTAGCGTAGTGTAACGGTTTCCGATATTTTAGCTAAGTTACGAGTATCTATGTATATCTGCAGTAAAAAGAACATATGCCCTGGGTGTCAGTTGGTAATGCGGCGGGTTTGAATTCGGTGTTGCAAGCCCTAAAAATAATTCGCGCGCGGCCAAATTGTTGCGATAGGGACACGTAATCATTAAAATATTGCCGTTTTTAAATCGTGCCGTATTTTGGACTATACCGTATTCGAAAGAAGAAGGTAACGATACTCGTTACAGTTGTTAAAATTACCGTTTTGAACGCTTGGACAGCATCTTAGGGGCCTTGAAACTGCACTACGCGATTTTTGTTTGATTCACGGAAAAATAAAATAATCATTGGGACTCAGGTTAGGACTGTACGGAAGTTTTTCTACTCAAAAACTTCTGTATTTTGTCTAACTTTACTCTGATTACGAGTTTTTTTATCGCTGCAAATGAGTAAACACAATCAAGCAGTGTATTTACACTGACATTAGCAAAGCATTTGACAAGGTAGGCCTTACCAATCTTATGCTAAAACTAAGTGCTGTTGGATTTCATGGTAATCTACTAAGTTGGTTTGCATCGTATATAAAAATATTGTTGTCAGCGTGTGGTTATTGGACGATTTAAGTCTGACTGGACAAGTATATCCTCGGGAGTACCATAGGGTAGCCTCTTATGACACCTGCTATTTACATATTATATTAATGACATAAATAACTGCTTTAAAGATTGTAATTTCTACCTTTTGCAGGCGATATGAAAGTGTACGCACCGGTTAATTCATTTGATGACTATCAATCGGTCCAGTATGATCTAGATAGACTATCTCTTCATTGCGTCTCGAATAGCGTATTCATGAATGCTGCGAAATGTGCTAACTTAATTCTACACGAAAAAACAACATTTTAACTTTTAATTACATATACTGTCAATGGTTTCTCAATACCCAAGAATAATGCAATTCGGGATCTGGGAGTTCTTTTAGATAGTAAGTTATTATTTAACTCTCACGCAAAAAATAATATTCCTAGTATATTAGTAGTATAATCACTCGCGAAACGGAGTTATTCCACTTTCCGCAGGTTAGCACTAATTATGCACATAACTGTTATATTAAAATTTATAGAGTAAGTAATATTTGTAATACGCTGTTCGATGATACTAACGTATTCTATACGTCATCTATCGCTCTCAAGAAGGCTATGATATAAGACGGTGTTGACATACCTATCATTATAATTTAAATAGAATTAATATGTATTCATGAATACATTTAAATAACAGGTATGTATCTATTTTATATAACCTGTATTTATATTAAATGTATATACTTATTATGACTCTTCCTTTCCCACCTATTCTATATGTGTTTATTTTTGTAAAAAAAAAGATGTACGATACACTTTAGATGGGGAATGGACAATTTTTGATGGCCTAATTTGATTTTCGTAGACTAGAACTACCTACTGATTGACACTTTCTTTCGGGTTCATGTGAGTATATCCACGATTTATCAACTGAGACGATGACAATTACAGCATTCGACATTCGATATCGATTCTTTAGAGCGTGTCAGAGAAAACCGTTACCAATATGCACGACACAGCTGTTGCTATTTAATCAAATTATACTATATCTAACGGGTAACTAGGTTTATTATTGACCAACTCAGCATATAGATTGATTTGTTTCAAAGTCCAAAGATGTCCGAATCTGGTCATATATTCCATACTGGGTTAAGTTAGTTTCGGGACTGATATATTTAGAAGAAACAAGTATCACCATCGTCTGACCAGCTATGGGACAACGTATATTAAAGGTTCCTCTAGTTTACGCATTTGTTTTGTAGCAGTTGGCAGCACGGTGTCTCGTGTACACGTGATCTGCGTAAGTGTGTCTATATGAATTAACATGGCATCATTTACAAAATGAAGTAATGTATTGCCATTCATTTTTGTTTGAAAAGCCGTAAAATTATCGAGAATTCTTACCCCCTGGCCAATGTGGAAGTCCTAAAACGCCAGCTCGCAAGAATTCGTCGTATCCGAGGCTGGTGGGATTATTATGATATATAAAACTGCCAATATGGAAAGGTTAAAGAACGTCTGTAACCGCTTCATTTATGACCTCAGAAAATATAACCGTATTCTGGCATACCGAAGTAGATTAAAGTGGCTTATCACCAAGGAGACGTGACAGGTCTGATTGTTGTATAAAATACTTGCAAATGGCGTGCCGCTTTATCTCGCCGACGGGTTCGTCGCTCTATCATCGCACAACCGGGTAACCGTCCCCTCAGAGCAGAGGGCAATAACTTAAAATTTCAAATTAGTTTATTCATTTAAAATTTACAATACTTATAGTTTATTTAAAGTTAATATTTCTACATATACCTATGTTTTTATTTTAAATATTATGTAGGTATTAGGTTTTTCAATGTCTGCAATAGTACAATTTAAAAGATATACACTCAATCTATTTTTAAATTTATATGAAATTTTAATAATTTAATGTTCAATGGTAGGCTGCTGTACAATTGAGGGGCAAGATAAGAGTAGCTATATTGGCCAAAGCCGATTTCCTGAGAGGTATTACAAAATTAGTTTCCTTGGATCTTTTCTTCACGCGAGTGTGCTGGATTTTTTTGCTGGTCCACGCTCTGGAATTTAGTAAGAATTACCAGCACAAATAGTTTTCTAATCCTTACACTCTCGAAAAAGGACATCAGAAGAAAACGTTTGCGGTTTTATATTTATAACCTTCAGTATCGCCTTTTGCACTTTGTAAGGGATGGTCGAAAGAGTGTTTACAGCACAACCCAAAGTTACGATGCCATATTGAATAACAGATTCGCCGACTGCATACTATATACTTTTTAGCATATTGGGATCTAAGATATTCCGCAAAATCCTTAAGTAATAGATAAGTTTTCTCAGTCTTGCCCTAACATTCGTTAGATGATCCTCCCAGTGCCGTCTGTTGTCTAATTTCATACCCAAGTACCTACTTAATGGAGGATACCCAATCTATATTCGTACAATGACAATATTGCGTGTCAATGCACGAGTGAAGCTTTATACTTGAAGTTGGTTGGTCAGTGATTGTCTTGCTAAAGGTCATAAATTTCCCTATATTAATATTTAAGATCAATATCTTAATTATATTTATCTTTTATTATATTTTAGGTTAATATCCAACCATCCTTTCTCGTTTTTCAGTACTAACTCAGTTTGAGCAAACAGATTTAGCCCAAGTCGGAGACTTAACCAATAAAATGGTGTCATCAGCAAGACTGATAACCTTACCTATCGACGGGAGCTTGCAGAAAACATTCAAATACACCAAAAAGAGAATTGGACCTAGCACGCTACCGCGTGGGACACCATAGGATATATGCTGTGTAGAACTGCATTATTCGCGAAATCTGGCCATCTGTAGTCATTCAGATAGATACAATTTAAACCACTCTAGCGCATTTTCTCCGAGTCCGATCCGTTTCAGTTTAGTCATCAGCAAGGGGTGCGAGACGGTGTCGAAAGCCTTCGCGAAGTCGAAAAAGACTGCCGCATCTTGTCTAAAGCTTGATGAACTCGGTGAGTTCCATTAATGCATCTCCTATACCTAGTCCCTTTCGAAAGCCGAACTGGTTACGTATTAAAATGTTATATTCATCCAAAAAAAATATTAGACGCCGTTTAACCAAGTGTTCTAGTATTTTACTCACCGTGTTCAGGAGCGATATAGTACTCTGCAGTCAATGAATCGCTTCCTTTAAAGATAGGCATTACGATATTGTTTTTAAACACTTAAGAAATATTCCCATTTTAAGGCTCTGATAATTTATATGGACCAAGGGAGAAATTACTTATGAAAGAAATTATTTTATGTTGTAATGTTCAAGAAGAAATGTCATCTTGGCCTGGCGATTGACTTTATTTTAATTTGGCTATTATCTGAAGTATTTCTGATGCATAAGTTTGTTTTAGAAATGGCATATTGATAGGAGAATTCGCTTGTGGGCTATTTGTCAAGATCGTTAGTGAACTCTCCATCACGTTTATATTCTGCGGTGTATGAGCTAGATTACTACCAACGCGTCCATAGAAACTATTGAAATGTTCCCTCATTTGATTTGAATTGGTAGCGGTGTTTAAAATATCTCCGTTTATTTCGTTTTGTCTATATCTATCTAACTTATTATCCAACCTTCTCTTATTCCCTCTCAGTGCGAGCTGCACGACTCTGACATGCTTTACAGAATTATGTCAGAACAGCCCTAAGCATCACCACACGCAAAACCAGGCTTATAAAGCATGTAAATCTAATACCGTAATAACATAACCAGCCTTCCTCCTCTCCCTCCTTCCAAGATCCATTTCCTTTCTTCGTCGTCTTCCTTCCCTCTGCGTCATTATTTAATTATATTAGTCTAGTTTTATTTTGCCGTTGTCATTTTTTCTGGTTTTCATATTATTTTATCATTTTTAAATTTTGTGTAGCTAATGCAAAACATAAGTTATAGATAAGCTCACATTTGTCTTCAAAATAAAGAGTTTATTATTATTATTATAAATAATAAAGTTTTGTGCGTTAAATGGTTTCTTTAAATAGCAAATAATGTAGTATATTTTTGTAATCCTGCCCTCTATTAGATAGACTTTAAACCCTTGATAGCCGCTAGCTGCGTTCATGTGGATGTACGCCAATCAAAAAGCAGTTTGTTAAAACATTATTTTACGAGCATACCATTATCCAAATCAGCATTTAATAACCAATAACACGTACTGAAAGAAAAGTAATTTTTAAAATATTACCACAATATTTTAAGGTATGGCTTCGAAATTCACACATCGTTTGATCAGTCGGGTTGCTGTATTTTCTGATTGAAGTAGAGAGAGGAACGCGAGTGGGCGGTCGTTATATTTCGTTACATTTCATTAGCGAGAGTATTCATAATGCCGTATAAATTATTCTCGCTTTTAACTCACCAAAAGCGATTGGATCGACAGCGTTCGTAATAGAGCTGCTGAAGAGTGACACACCGCATATCCTTTAACAGGCGAATTGTTTATGTAAATTATATATGCGGCAGCCCCCGATATTTTCACGCGCAAATATTTTATATTTCCATAAGTCAAATAAACAATCGCCCCACAATATCAAGGGGCCAGAGTCGCTCGCGGCCTCTTACGGTTTTCTTTGAAATCCGCTTTCAGTAAGTAGTTCGTATCGTAAGGTCTGAGGACTGCGGTAAAACAAAAGGGAAATAAATGGAAAAGCCTGATCGGAAAATACGATTTACGGCGTGAGAAAATGAGGCCGGGAAAGAATATGTTTCGCTTTTAAATATTGAAATAACTTTTATTACCTTTATTTAGGTCGCTGAATTATTTGGGAGAATTTTTAAAATATGATGTGAATGTTTACGCTGTGGAAGGCGAACTTAAAACTTGAGGGATTTAGATTTTATTTGGTTTTGAATCGCCATTTATATCATAGTGTCATGGGGTGGTATTAGTAGGTCCTATGGACGAGAAATCAAGATGTTCCGGCTATTTTACGGCCTCACGGTCGTGTTTGGTCAGGTTTGGTTAAACTTGATCACTTGGAAACTACAATATATAACTAATCATCCTGTTCAGCATAGATGTCGTTCCGCTGTCGTAGCCTGATGTCTGGTAGGTTGTTACTGTATAAATCCCCGTAACGAGGTGAAGTGAGGACTTACACACATTCTCATTTCACCCCCTTTCATTCACGTAGATAAACACAATGTAGTCATAGCTTTTTTTATCCAATAACAAAAATTGATTCTTAGGATAAGATGACAAAGAATGACTCTCCGGAAAGGCTTTGTTTTAGTAGTTCAGGAACGTTTACAAAACTTACTATTTTATAAGCACTATATCTATCCGCGGAACCTACTATTTCACAAAACTGTAGGCCGTTTCCACGGCTACTGTCGCAATCCTGGTTCCTATTTTATTATTACCACTAGATGCTATACCAAACTCCTCCAAAAACTCTAAATGATACCCTAATGGTTATTTAATGACACTCTAGATACACGCACTACACAAGATATACTTACTAATCACTACATGTACTAATCGCTCACTAATGACTAATCACAATTCATAATGACTATTCGCAGATCACTATAATCACAAATCACTGCTTATTTTGACATGGGCCGCGCCTTTTATAGGGTGGACACCACCAGAATTAAGCCTGCGTTGTCATTGGTCAATTTTCTATCACTGCCATTCGTCCTATCTGTGGGGATTGGCTCGGGGTGTTGCTATCTATCGATTTGGTTGGAACTGCGCGAACTAGATACATTTGTACCTACTATAGAAGCGAAGAAGGTTTCTCATATGTCACCAACCTCATGGGCTAAGTCGAGTTAATTCATATGTTTATTTTTCTCTACTTTATCTTGATTGCCATCATGTGGTAAAGTTATGTAGGTCAAATATGTCTGCCGCGCATTTTTATCAATCAATAATATACGAGTATCAGGTATATTCTCTATGATTGTTGTATTAGTAATTATTGGCCGATACCAACAGAGTCTAGCGTCGTTGCTTTCTAAAATAATTTCCGGTGAGTACTTACCTATGGGATTATGGCTTCGATGAAACAATATCTGAAGGTCAGCACTCGACGAATAATTCTGGCTACTAGTTGTTAAATTCTCAGTATTACCAAACGCCGAACAACCAGGGGTTATATGTCGAATAGTTTTACCGAGCAGATAACACGCCTGATATTTGTCGTCAGAATTATCTTTTATTATGAATCTCCTATAATTGTTCGTCTTGATAACCCGATTTTGTATTGCATTCATGAAACCCTCGGTATCAGTGACCAGTGGACCGCATCATTTAGGTTTTTATAAAACCGTCCATTTATTTCCTTGCCTTTCCATTGGTCGAGACGATGTGCTTTATCATCACCCGGGTCAATATGAAATCGCACTCTATGACATCACTCTATCCAAAACCGTCTCGATTTTGATTGGGTGTTCTCATTTTTGTGAGGGATTTTCGTAATTCATCATCAGATGACGCAATATGAATGCTGTCATGGTGTTGCGTATCTTTTGGTCTAGGGCTTCTAATTCGGTTCTAACGTTAAATATACTAAAAGTATATCCCACCACTGGTACGGACCATTCATTCAGAGCTCTCGTTATAATTATACCGCTCAACATTAATCTGGATACAGATTTGTATTGGGGCTAGAACTTCGGTCGAACAGTATTTTTCTCACACCATGATGGATATAAAGTGTTGGGTATTTATAGGTGTCTCACGAAGAGAGATCACGTACAGCGGACTCATCGGTAAATATTTCTCTTAAAACACTTTTTTTATTATTACATTATTACGAAATCTAAGACTATCGCCGTTGTGGCATTATAAACAAAATAAAAAGGATTTGCCATGTGAAGCTGTAGCACCCGACCAAGTTGTCCAAGGTAAACTGGACAGCCTACCCTTAGACAACGGCGGTTGCAACACCCGAATTATCGGGTGCTACAAATTTCACGTGGTAAATCCGTTTTGTCTTGTTTATAATATTATCATTATTATTGTCATTTTTTTGGAATGGTTTTTTGGAATGGAATGAAATGATTTTTTTGGAAACGACTTGTTTACTATGGAAGAATCAATGATTTTACTCATTTATTATCTTGTATTCTCTATCTACAAGGTGGGCCAAAAGAAGTCATCCGATGTTGTTTGGCTCTCTTTTTTTTCTAAATGAAAAACTTCGATTCT
>JAOPUG010000333.1:319808-333289 GCA_027564375.1 Micropterix facetella | reverse complement strand
TAAAAATGATAATTTTAAAATTTTCATTCAAAACACAGCATTTTCCTTACGTCGTCCCTTCCTACTTTCACCAACCAGACTGTTAGAATGTTGTCCAATTCCACTTTTCACTTGCGTTCATATTTTTATTTTCTTCAATATGATGCTAAAATCAATCTAAAATAACTTATTTTACTATTTATTTTAACTCTCGTTTACACAAATAGAATGAGAACACATTCATCAATCTTATGGTATAAAAAACTACCTTTTTTGGAAAACTTTTGAGATTAAAATTATAAAAAATCAGAAATTATAACAATTAATGTAACAGTCAAGTAAACTGTGAACACTATGCTGTCATAATCCCTAATTCAATAAATCGGGTTGTTAGTAAGTATCCCGACATTTTTCCCCTCAAAATTATCTTCTCCATGGTCTTGGTCATTCAATGGAACTGGTTATAGAACAAGTTGCTCTGGTACAGAACATTATTTCTAATTTTACTAAGTGGTACTTTGAAAGGACGCAGGTTTTGTTTGTTGTATGTGTCGTGCGATTGGACATCCGAATGTATAGGAATAAGGGCGATATTATTTCTTACATACATAAGGTTCTGAGTACATCGCTATGAGACAAGATTTCATAAAGTATGGCCTACCTACTGTTAATGTTGTCTTCGCAATATAAGAATGTACAGTAGTAGAAAATGACAAAAAGAGGTATTATATCTCCTCGAAGATTATATTTGTAGAACCAAAGTGTTCCAATGTCCCTGATAGGGCCGGATTTCGGGAAGGAAAACTAGGGCTACAGCCCCGGGGCCACCACAAAAGAGGGGCCCCAACAACCCACGATAGAATTTTTTTCAAAATTATATTTGAAAAAAAACTTATTTGTTCATTTGGCCCAGCCTACACCACTGCATTGATACTATAAGTTCTTAAAGTCGAGGTCACCGCGTCATTAACTAAAAAATTGGTTATTGATATTAGTTTTAAAGTTTTGGTTCAAAATCCTAGGTTTAAACGAAAGCAATCAAACCGTCGTAGTTCACTAATAACTATAACCGATATTAAAGCTCGCTCGGCTTTTGGGAGCTTCGCGGCCGTCCGACAGCTCGAACAAACGAGCAAATCATTTCTGACGTAGTGACACAATGGTTCAATGATCATCACTGATTTTTCATCGAAAAAAGCTGGCAAGGTTACATTTGCTTAATTCGGTTTATTTCTTGTGTTTATTTTATTATGTCGTTTTATTATTTTTTCACGCAATAAAGTTATTGAAACACTCGAAAGAATATTTAACCAATTTAAAAAAATATTAGGGGTCTCCATCTTTTGTTACCGCAGGGCCTCTATACCTTTAAATCCGGCGCTGTGTTCATGAATTCAGAAATGTATTCTGTTCATAAAATTATCTTGACTTTGTCAACCGCCGCAAGTGCTGATAAAAGACATTGTATTTAATTACTCAATAAATCCACCTATAACAGTCTAATTTTAGGACCTTTATTGATACTTCATTTCTATTCATCCATTTACGCAGATTGAAACAGTGTCCATTCATTAGCGGAACTTATCAAGATTGTAGAGGGAAAAGAAGCCCCGCCCGCCCAAAATCGATAGCACTTGCAGTCGTACGGGGAGTTGTTTGCTTGGCAGGAGGGCGGAAACGCAGAGTGTCCTTTGGGATTCTCTTGGCTACCTTCCAGTGATGCAGCCGGCACATACTTACACTGCCATAAAGTTGTCGTACCGAGGCGACTGGGACTAACTATTTTTACAGCGGTTTATCAGCGGAGTCGATTCCGTTATATCGGTTTATGTACCTATGTATGTACATTGGAAATTATCTACAAGTCATCATAAATATTTCTGAGATATTGAAATTGTATGTCTTATTGCTATATTAAATCATATTTTATGTCATATTAATCCAATCAATAGAAACAAAATATTAGAGTAAACAATATTAATTACTAAGGAATATATGAAAGACCTATGCGATAATAATTATATCCCCATCGCAGCGGAACAAAGGTAGATGTCGGCATAGAAGTTTCAGTAAGTGTTAGTAATATCTTATAAAGAAAAGTTGGTGGGTTTTGATAAATTAATCCCTTAACTAGACAATTTAAATTTAATGGGTAGTTGAAGTTTTTTCATTCGAATTACAAATGTAGTCACTTATTTTGGTTAGCAAAATGTTTATAATTTTCAATCATACAAGTAAACTTCAATTAAACCACCACGGTCTACAAAGGCAACACCAGGTTATTCAGCTCCTCTATAGTCAGAAGGGTGTAAGAATGCAAGTGTTCATATCCTGTTTTTCCCTCGCACCTCCAAGCTACCCCCCCCCCCCCCCAATAGTCTAAAGGACTGCCGTTTCATGGTCAGTTTTTTATGTTGCCTTCATATGACTGCCTTCACATGGTCAGTTTTTTATGTTGTCTGTTCTCGAATAAGCCGGTTATCTGATCTTTACCTATTATCACCAAAGGGTAAGTCCGAGAACGTGGGCTGCAAAAAAAGGAAGCCTTCTCTAGAATGAATATCTTCCGCATTTCCACTTTTTCTTGTTCGCTCTCCTTTCACTCCAGATCTCCAGATGCAAACTTCACAAAATGAAGCTAGAGCTAATGGTTATATTGGGTCTACTTATGTTCCTTAGGTAAATTAATCTGGTTCATGCGCGAATCATGTATGTCTATTATTCCAGTATTATATAAAAAGAGTTTCTGCTTGTTTTGGGTTTTATCTCTTGATGGGATTTTTTTCTATTGATAGCCGAGGCACTGGGCCGGATTACAGGTTATACGTGATCAAAATCGATTCAGAGGTCTTCGAGTTACAACTGTAAAAACTATAACTCATTAACCGATAAATAAAAAAATCTAATATTTTTAGCTCCTAATTCTAATTCGAATTTTACAATTTCGTATCTGAGTTATTATGAATTAAGATTTTTTTGCCATATTTGTACACTAATGATTCAATGCCATCTAAACTTGGTGCAGATTGTGACTTTAGAGTCTATAATGAGGGATACTTTACTGGGTATTACTCAAGTGTCTAAAGTGAGAACATTTGCGTGCTATGATCTAGTATGACTTTAAATTCGGTCGCAGGATTTACAGGTAGTTGTACACATTATTAATATTCTGACAGTTTTACCTTATTTCTTTGACAATTAAAAAACGTTGACTATTTAAAATGTATTTATTCATGTGACAATTAAAAAATTATCATGTTTAATTATTATTTATAATAATTAACTTATACAGACAATATTTATGAGTACTATAATATTTCTAATATTACGTAACACTTTAGGTATAGTTACGCTGCTTACATCGCATATCTTGTGTTGTAATTAAGTAATGTGTTGTTGTTAACAATAAAAAAAGGCATTAGTGTTAAAAAAATGTAATTTTACACGCCTAATACGTAAATTGGACACGAAAATAACATAAATGTAAATGTACATATAGTAAGATGCAAGGCAATATGGCCTCGTTTTGTACCGCATATGTAATAATATATAAATATAAATAATACTTTGAAGCAATAAAGCTTCGTTAAAGAAACGCTTGCATTCATTCATTCATTATTTATTCTAATAAAATTGAATGAGTCATGAAATATTTGTCCTGCATATGGATCATCATGACCAGTGCCGTCTTTAAAAAAACTGAATTACAATAAAATATTAGTGAGGCTTTTTCCATTTGATGTCTAAATGTCTAAAGTTATGACCGTGGCAATGAAACGCGTTTTAAACATGAAAAATAACAGTTTCTAAAAACTGGCCAAATGGGTAAAATGACATTGTGGAACATCTTTTTTAAATATTAGCTTCGGAGCGGGCGGCCTTCGAAAGACAATCGTTGTTGTTTACATTCGGTTGTATATGTTATTTACATCTCAACTGAAATAAATCTAATTTTGTGATTTTTCCTATACAGGATGAGAATTTCGGGAAAACGTGTAAGCTTCTCAGTAAATGGGATTCTGTTTTGCACTAGTAATGGGTTTTAAAAGGGTTTTAGCGTTTCCCGCACAATGCTCCCCGTCCGTGTCCTGCGAGTGCTTCTTCAGCATCATGAGAGAAAAAAGCTGTTTCGCTGTTTTGTGAGCGACAAATGGAAGAGCGCATGCGACTTGTATGCGACTTTATCGTCGCTCGAAGGGCGAGCGTTTGTACTGCAAGGAGAAGAGGGACCCGAGGGAAATACGCGCAACACTATTCAGAGGATGATGGCGACACTCGGCCGATCTACAGGGAAACGTTTACCACTGAATAGCAAGCGCTATTTTAATATCATATTTCTAAGATATCACAAATTGTTGTGAGGCTTTGAAATTATAATATAATAATGCACTAGTTAAAATAACTTCAAATGGTGCAAATCCGGAAACTCTGGGCGACCTTTCTAAATGCATATTTGACATCTATGTATGCTCTGCGTGTACTCATAGAATGCTACAGAGACGCAAAAGCCGACGTCTTTGCATGCTTCATCGACTATTAGAAGGTCGTTGATAAAGTATGTCATGAAAACTTCTGGAAGCTCTGAAGAAAGTTGGCCTGGACGCGAGAGACATCCATGTCTTTATCGACCTATACTGGAGACAGTGGCCTATTTTTTAAATTAATTGTGTGTCACCTGCTACGGGCGAACCCGTCCACCCCGGAACGTTTCAACGAACTTTATCGCTATATCACCCCGAGGCGAAGCGCAAAGACTTTGGGACGTAGACCAATTTACGTACCAAGCTCCACCACTGCCCGTTAGAGTCCAACGACTTACGGCGAGGCACAGGGAGTTACCACCCTGCGGGCAGCCCAACCCCTAACTCCCAGATTTAGTCGGATTTCTCCGACCACCCGTCTGGTTGAAGGTTCGAGGTCGCTTGCGCGGTCCTCTCCCTCAAACGAGCGGCATACCTGACTGGAATATTGCGGATACGTGACGTCCATTACTCGGCAACTATCACGCGAGATCGGGTGGCCCACAATATCGTGTCTAAGGATAGGCAGCTTGAGGTACCAACTTACCCCCGCTTTCTTAAGAAACATACACTTCTAAACTCCTTCACATATTAGTCAGTAACAGCACGGCTGGTTTGCCCGCCCCGTGCCCGTGTCCGTCCCCAGATTCACCGCACAGCGGGTTCACCGGGTTGATCTCTTTTCGAGCAGGCTCCTGGATAGGAGCTGCTCTGCGAGCTGGGCCGACCAAAGACATAACGGCCATCATAGCCCAGACTTCATAGAGCCATTATGATCCAGACAGGGATCTAATGGGGCATGTGCAGCTCGGGTCATATGACCATTTTGTAACACCGATTGGCCCGGCTCACGGCTCAGCTTTCATCCGGCAGCCTCCCCGAAGAGTCAGACAGCAACAAGACAGTCGACCATATATTCACCTATTTGTGTAAAGATATATTTTGATCGAGCCAATCTTTGACTGCATATAGGCAGTGCCGAGTATTTGCAAATGTTCATTTCCAGCATTGGGTATCTAAGAGAAGAACTGTTTCATCTGAAAATGAAATGATATTACCTTGCTTACACTTGCTGATAAATAGGAACTAACAAAATTCCAGCAGATCTGTACACCTTCCCTTGTTTAGATGTGATTTTTGACCATACCAAGTTATACAGACATAGAAATACGAACTCTAGCGAGTAGTTTCTCCCATACACATATTTACTTTTTTCCATCTTACCGATACGGTGACTTTTTTGTCGTTTTTGTCATTTATTGTTGAACTCTAGCTTCCAGAGTAGTTTCTCCAACATAAATGTTTACTTTTTTCCATCTTACCGATACAGTGACTTTTTTGTCGTTTTTTGTCTTTTTGTATTTTTTCTGTGCTTTCTATAATTATTCAGTGCAAATAAAATATTATTATGATTATTGTGAGAGAAACTATGAGAAACAAGAAGAAGAAGAAGGTGTGTTGAAGTAGGTGTGTGTTATGATTAAATCGACGCGCGAGACAAAGCAGTAAAGGAAAACCGCTCTGACTGAAATGGCTCTCTCGCTGCGTCGATTTCAGCGAATCAACTACCGCACAACACCTACAAAGCATGTGCTTTTATATACAGGTTTCTCTATGTACCTATAATATTTACATCGACCACAAAGCTCGGAGCGGTGCGGCTTCAAAGCCGTACCTGTCTTTGAGAGCGGCAAGCAGAATGTACTGATATTCGTCCATCTACCTAAAAGAAACTATAACGTGATAATCGAAATGCTCCTATTTGTTCTGAGGATTATGACTGCGCTTCTTTTGTTCGTGCACTGAACTTTACCACACTTTTATATCTGTTTGTACGTGGGTAACATTGAAAATTTTTAGATTCTCAATATATTTTTAATAAACTGTAAAAACAATCTAATGAAGCAATGGGTCTATAGAGAATAATCACCAGTTATAGGGGCGAGAAATTTCCAGATAGTGTGTCAACCGCATACCTCGAAGTTTATCCGAAATGTTTGTATACTAAAAGAAATCGCAGGGTGCAAGGACTGGGCTGTATGGGAGGTGCGTCATCAGTTCTGCGTTTAAGATCTTCAAAAACGCCATTGTCATCTTAGCGGAGTGGGCGGATGCATAGTCATGATAGAGAACTAGTCTGTTGCGAGGACGTTTTTCTAGTACTTTTACTAAAACACTGGGCAAGCAGATGTTAACGTACCAGTCTACAGTGACTGTTCTTTGCTTTTTAAGTGAAATTCTCGTGTAATATGTTAAAAGAAAGAAGCATCCATTATTTTACCAGTGCTTCGACCTTTCTTGACTTTCGTTGGCAAATTCTCCGAAGGATAGACCAACTCCGCCGATTCACCCTTTCTTTCAGGTTCGTAACAGTACACTCAGATTTCTTATTATATTACGATAACATATACTGCTAAAGAATACCCTAAGAGGTATTTTTTTTTCATTTTATCACACCACTCTCCACGGTGTCGTTTTTGACCTTCCGTTAACTCATCGGTATCCATCTCGAAGGAAGCTTCCGAACGTTCAGGTGTACGTGCCAAATAGTTAAATAGTTTACACTTTGCTCATGCCAATGGTAAATGTTGTACCAATTTGCTGACATGTATGTTTTTATTCGATTAAATTAGTTGGCCTACAGTATCAATGTTAATTATTGTTACGGCCGTCGCCGGTCGGTCTTCGCGTGAATCGTCTTGGCACACAGAGCTACGAGAAGAGGCTTCATAACTAAACGCCGATTGAAGTCTTTGGCAACTTTCTTGACTTAAACCATATCGAAAATCGTAAAAATACCATATATCGAAAATTTTCTCGACCTAAATTCATAGTTAGGTAAACACACAATTTTCAAGATAGCGCCTCAAAAAAAAACAACAGACTTCAAAATTAAATTGTATTCTACAGCCAGAGTTCCGTTTAAAAAAAAATTAATTACTTTTACGATATCTTTAATGCAAGTCCTAGTATCTTTAATAGCCCACCGTCCACGAGATATGCTTTCATGAAGAAAATCATGAACACTAAAGTTTAAGAAATTTTGTGCTTTATACATTTTTCTAAAACTACTTTAACAAAAATTAGCTTAGAAAATGCGATATATGGGAAAAAATAGATTTTGCCATGATTTCCCCTTTTTTTTGTTTTTTTTTTGTAATATCCACGAGTACAGGCATGCCAAGGCCGAAACCTTGAACTTAACATTAAGATATCACTTTATAAAACATATAAAATAAACGAAACTACCTATCGCCGAATCACTAATTGCACTGGCCTATGTATATAGAATTTCAAATAAATTCTAAAATTCTGTATTATGTAATATTGGAAACTAGTCATCGGCATTATAATTTATCATATTATATTATGCTAATTCTAATTATTTAAAACGAAATATTTATTTATTTTCCTAATTCCTTTGTAAATTTCAGCACGGAATAGAATGTCTACTCGTTATTTTAATTTTCCAATGATCATAAAACATAAATCAACGTCAAAGAACAAAAAAATTCTCTGAACAAAGAAATGTTTAGGCTAATAGTTTACAGCTTCCACGGTGGGCCGCGGCCATATGATTATGATGCCATATCTAACATTCGCCTTGTTGGCATAGATATAATCAGAATATTAAAAAGGAAATCCCTGACGCAAACATACAAGTTATATGATATTATTAGGACTGGCGTGGGCGGCTATGGACCGGTAATGAAACGGGGCATAAAGGTCCCTCCCATTGATGACGCTTCGTCTTCTGTATAGAATTACCGGCGAGACTATCTATCTGGTCGAGGTGATTCGAGGTAATGGCAATTAGGTCACATAGAAGTACTCAACACACGTCACCCCCACCCTTCTCCAATGTGAAAAGGCACTCAAGGAATATATCAAATATAAATACGTGGGGTACAATAATGTCTAGGTTTATTTAAATGATAGCTTGTTCGCCTTGATGTATCTCGAAATGACTTTCATGTGTTTGACGTCGTTGTTTCCGTTTTGATGCCATTGCTTGATTTCGAGTTTGAAAGATATTTTGGTCCAAATATATAAAAACCAGTCGTCTATAACATCCGGTTTATTTTGTATTCACAAACGAAACCAATATGTATCTCGATGATGACATAAGAATAATTTTGACATCAGAGTATCTTAATTATTAATTTTAAAATTGCTCATAAATATGTAAAGCGACTTGGAATTTTCAAGTTCGTAGTCAAATTGAAAGTTTTAAATAAAAAAAACATATTTTTTAATTTGTCAACATTATTACTAATGGCTACTTTGTTGTGTTTTTTTAGGAATGCAAGAATATTGTATATAAAATGGGTCTGCTTTGGTGTCCCTTATTATTGATTGCACCGCCGCACACTGGTACTTTAAGTACAAAAAAATTTCGGTAGAAATTCAAAAACCGAAATAGATTAGAAATAATTTTGTTTTCAGGAATCGGTAGCTAACAAACAGGATCTTCTTAAACCGTTTTAATTTGTGATTTAAACCGAATGCAGTTCGTACGGATTTGATTAAAATGTATTAGTGAGCCATAGTAAAACTTTGTGCAAATAATTTCTCAATAAAAATTGGGCTACGATATCGGCTACAGCGGAGTGATTTGTCAAGCGATACTTCATCGGAGACTAATACACCGAACTACTAGTATTGCTTGCCCGGACATTCTTAGGGCAAGCGATACTCCAGCAGAGCGTAATAGACCGAATGCCTGTTATTGCTTGCGAGGTGAGACCATTCTTTTGAAATCGCGCGTGACAAAAAATATCTTTTTTGATTTTTTGAAAGATTAAAAAAATAAGAACTGTTTTGACAAAAACCAACCATAAAATATTCTTTTCAACGTAATTGCCTATTTTTGACATGTTTTTGTGAGTACAAGTTTGATATATTTTAAGTATGACCAAAAAAAACGATCAAAATGTGTTGTTTCGTATTTTTTACAAGCTTTTATTTAACTTGCCTTGTTAGTATGGGTCAAATCTTGCGAGCTGAATTAGAACCACTTCCTTTTATCCTACGGACATGATTTTTTATATGTTGGTTTAGTTTCGATGACAATGCATTTTTATGGTAAGCATGACCTGACTCGACATCCAGGATTAGCGCTATATAAAGGAACTCTTCAACGGTCAACAGCACAGACACTAAATTGTGTACTCATCTAATTATGATAGCCGGTTTTATGTTTCACCATGACATGGTTGCTGCACTCAGGGTTGGGTCCTGGACAGGGAACTCCTCAATTGTTACCTGCACAGACATGAAATGTTGTATACGCATTCAAATATGATAACCCATTCGAAATGCCACCATGACATGGCTACTGCACTCAAGGTTGACTCCCAACGAGGTAACTCCTCAACAGCACAGACACGAAATGCTGTATACGCATGTAATTTTGAAAGCTCGTTCTTAGTTTCACCATGACATGGCTACTGCCCTCAGGGTTGGATTCCGAGTGATGAAGGAACCGTTCAACAATCAACAGCACAGGCACGATATATTGTATATGCATTCAATAATGATAGCCGGTTCTAATAACTGGCATAACGTATAGTTTTCTTCTTTTTAAAGTATTAAATAAAAGCTCGTTTTTAAACATGTTCTTTTACTATTATTTTTTTATTTTTTATGATCGAGTGAAGTCTTAACTATCGTGTTTTGAACCATATAATAATCAATAATGTTTATGAAACGCAGCATATATTTTTATCCGAATAAAATATTGAATATTTGATTGTTTACCGTTCATTCAAAACTACAGTAATTTCGAATAGCCCAGCATTAACTCATTATAATAATAATAATAAAAACTCTTTAATCGCACTTAAAAATAAAAATTAAAAAAAGGTGAACTTATTGCCAAATGGCAATATCTTGCAAGTAACCTAATCACACAGTGCAATGGTACATGTGCGCTTTGTGGAATTAAAATTTTTAAACAAATAAGTCTGTCTGAGTAAAATGCAAACTATCATATTTAAAACTAAGAAGGAGAGGAAATTAGGAGAGGAAGGAGAGATAAAGGGAAGAATTGGTTACTACTTAGAAAAGTACTTTTGAGGTGAGTTTTGAATTAAAGAAGGCGAATTTCTTATATTTGCTAGAAGGTCGTTGTTCCAGAGTCTTTCACTTAAAGACTTCACACACAAAGAGTACAAATATGTTTAGTGTCGCCGAACAACGTTTAAAAAAAATAAACTTTTTTTACATAAGGATTACAATTAATTTTAATACTTTTATTCAATATGACAAATGAAATAATAATGATTTAAATGTCTCTTATCTAGTTCTTATATACTTATTGTCTTATCTACTTTCTCACTGTTGCGATGTGCACTCTGGTTCCTGTTTATCAACTTCATTACACTTGAAGGTTAACGTCCATTACTTGTTTGTCGTATCTTCTTCTTACGCTGTAATGACCAGTTGTCGGTATGCGGATCCATACTAATGGTGTCTAATGGGTATCCGTGATTGTACGAGCAGAAATTAGTATTATGTAGAGGAATTTTAGCTAAATTATCACTACCGAACTACGAGACCGTGGTAACTTAATGATTCGAAAATCTCGCGGAGATAGGATGATATTGATTGCCAGAGTACCCGATAGAAGAGAGGAACTATATGCATATTTCTCCTTTCGCGTACTGGAAACCACTTCAACCTTGCCCTATATTCGGACAAGTAATCTACTTACCTAGATCGATGATGAATATTATGCATACATTTTGCAAACATTCACTTTGGTTGAGCAGTTTCTCCATCAGCTCTTCTGAGAACCTCCAGTTCGATTATATTGTATTGGATGATAAACAACTCCTTAGTTTTAATACTGTGTCAAAATCATTTAATTAATATTCATATATTCAACAAAGCAGTTCAATAACAGGACTTTAATATATTGTTTATGACCCTAAAGTTTTAGTCCATTCTCGATCGTGACCGAGCCTAAGCATGTAGAGAAAAGTTGTTTGGTATAATATGTACTTTTAGCAGGAAATAAAAAAGGGCATATTTTCTCTATTTTGAAATAATAACATTATTATTTATATTTATATTTTTAAGTGCGGCATCCAGCTGTATGGACATTTTTATGTCTTAAAGGTACTCTTTCAAGATAATAAGACTTAAAATTTACATTAAACATTTTTTTGAGAACTTCAGTCCCAATTACTGTCCATAGATAAGACAATCTTTATTGGTACACGGTATTCGACTATAGAATAACCTTCCAGTAGAAATAACAAGAGAATTGTCGCTGGAAGGATTCATAAAGACCTGCTCTACGCACTGCGGACTAACGACATGAACATGAGCTGCTTCTTATATTTATATTAGTTTTTACTTCAGTCATTTTGTTTTACCTATAATTGATAGTTTTATTTTTCCTCTAATTCTATGATTTATAGTTATATAGGTTCATGAATTCACTTTATTTACTTTAACCTCTAGATTGAATTATACAATAATAAAATTTATATATAAACGTAGGTGATATACATTTTGAATACAATTTATTGTTATAAAATTTGTAGTTAGCTACTCAGTTAATTCCTAAGTTTTTATGTAATTGAGTCTATGTAAGATTAGGACCTTTTATCCATAATTTGAATGAAAATTTAAAAAAACAATTCCCATCGGTGTCCTCTGCATAATATATTTATTCTGTGCTGTATTTAAACAAAGCTTTGAAATTAATTTGAAATGAAGTTTTACACTGTAATTGCTTTACAAGGTAAAGGTAATCGGTTACAAAATAAAGAAACAAAGATAATAATTCCCCACACTTTCAATGTAAACTAAAGCAAATATTGTGGAATTCTGATTGTTTTGTGTTGTCTAATTTCATATAATGAATATGGTGACCCCATAGGATCCCTGTATATGCTGGGAAACAGTTTGAAAACCGCTGTTGTAGGATATGGTGTAGTAGGTTGGGGTGAAGTGTGCTATTTTTCAATCACGTTCGCTCCAAGTATTCCCATTGACCCATCGCGTCACGAATCGTAATGGTTGAATCGAGGGACCAAATCAAATTGAGCGTCCTACAGCTTAATACTGTCGCCATAAGGAGGGGGACGGCGACTTCGAGAGCAGGGGTGGGAAGAACAGGGCGTGGTTTTGACTGAGCCTCCAGATGAAAATTGAGTGAAAATTATGAAAGAATCAGGTTCGCGATCGTACAAACTGAAATTTACAAAATGAATCTTTCAGATAGCGACGGCTGTGGAGAGTGTCCATTCGGATAATTCATCAAAATACGATGATTTTTAAAAAATTAAATTTTTAGTTTAAAAAAATCTACATTTCATTTGTATGTACTCAATTATATAAATGTACACATCATAATGTTGTGAGCAAATAATTGATGCGAACTCCAGCTGGCTAGTTAGCCAAAGAATGGTACAACCTTTTGAAAAGACAAAAGATTTGAGAATACTTTGGGTATTTTAGTGGGATCAATTTGTAGCTCTTAACAATTCGACCAAGGAGAGAGTCCTTGGACTTCCTAGATGAAGATTAATATTGCCAAAACACGATTGAAAGGAAACATAATATGCTCTATAACACATGGGTTAGTGTCTAAGCTCCGGGCGAATCCGCCAACTCAGGACGTTTCAACTAATTTTACCGTTATTATATTCTCAGATGAACCCAGAGACTTTTGGACGTAGAATATCTACGCACCAAGCTCCATCACTGCCCGTCAGAAGACAACATTTACGCCAAGGCACTGAGCAAAAGCACCCAGCGGGCGAACTAGCCCCCTGACTACCAGATTCTGACGGATTTCTCCATCCTCCCAGCTGGTCACGGGTCCGAAGTCGCTTGCGCGACCTCTATCTCAATATGCGTTTCTAAGGATAGACATATTGAGGTACATATCTACCCCTGTTCTATAGAAACACAAACGCAAATCGCCCCCGCCCCGGGGGGTGGGGGGGGGGGGGGGGGGGGGGGGCG
>JAOPUG010000333.1:298868-317905 GCA_027564375.1 Micropterix facetella | reverse complement strand
TTTAATTATATCGATGATTTTGAGTAGCACCGTGCACTTTATCAGTTAAGGAATCATTTATTTTATAATATGCTTTTTTACACGACGTGTTTTTAATAAGAGACAAATGGATTCCCCGGCAAGTTTAAAGCTTCTTTGGTAAATTTATTATAGTGAATACATTGCCGCATAAAAGAAGACCTAACTTTACTTAGTCGAAACTTGAGGAAATGAAAGCTTATTTTTATTTCTCTCGTTTACATTGTGGCGATCACTTAATTAGGTTTTTGCGATCGTAAATTATATTTGCAAAAATAAAATGAGAAGCAAGTATGAGGATATTAATTTCTCCAAAAAGTTCTCACAATTTCTAGAACCTAGACCATATGTACTGACCGAATAGCCCGCTTTTGCAGTACAAGGATAGAATCCACGCCAGCAGCCCTTTTCCATAGCAGTATACCGTAAGATGTAATGTTATTGAAATAGCTCAAGTAAAAGTCATGGAGAGAGTCATCAGAGGTAAATAAGAAGTTTTGGAGGGAATCAATTCATAGAATCAAAAGATTAACAGACGATAGATACCGAGGATATTCTATGAGGATAACGCTGTAAAAGTATATAAAAGGAAAATAACTTGCTAATAAACACTGTAATCTTTCCTTAGGGCGATCGAAGTTACCTGTTGTGTGTATTCGGCCAATTAACCGTCAGCGCGTTTATCTCCGCGACCCGCTCGACACTACTGAAGAGCTTTTTTATCGCGGTCAACTTATCGTATGTTTGCTCTCGCGCCCAATCTGACTCAACAGTTAAAAATCTTCAACAGGATATATTCCAAATTTTCGTGACGCATCATCACAGCATGTCGACTCGGCCATCTATTCCAGAAACGGGGTTGATTTTTTGCAAGTATAAAAATACACATGATAATAAGATTTACGAACGACCCTTCCACGAATCCCGCGACTACAATGGACCCAATTACTGAATCACAGGAAACTTCTATTAAGGCGGGTTTCCACTTGGCCATTAGGTAACGCGCAAGTTGCAAATAGAGCAGGCGGGGTGGCAACCTCAAATCAGGACTAGCGCGCCAGTACGCATTTTTTGCCTTGGCGTCGAGGTAAGAAGTGGTATTCGAATTTTTGAAGAACGAAATACATTTAATTTATTATTACAAATCGTTTTTTTATGCAAGCATTTTTGGAACGAAGTTCTTTAACGTGGCTTGCGGGGAGTCGATTAGTAGAAATCGACCACTAACGAAAAAGCGTTATGCTGGGCGCGTGAGGCGGCCGCGCTGCTCGATAAATCAATTGTATAAACGTGTTTATATTTGTAAAATCGCAAGGCACTTCGTTTGTGGCGGGGGTCGTCTGACCGCACACCTTTTTTATCATGAATAATATAATATTGATTTAAGGAATAATATAAGATTGATTAAGGAATAATTTAAGATTGATTTTGGGTATAATAATGAGATTGATGAAGACTCAAGTTATAAATAATATATAGTTTATCTAATTACTGATATATGAGATCATTTGAATGTCACTTAAGCTGTTATGAATACTATTATTTATAATTGAATGATCCTCAATTATCAATAATCGAAAATTTCAAGAAATTTCAAGGGCGACTTGTTTTCTCGACGGGCCGTCAGACACTGTCGCCTAGCTCACCCCGCAGAGCTCGCTTATAATGCAAGGCAAATTACACGCCTATAAGACCCATCTCATTCCCGCATAGCTCGCTCTGCGGAGCTCGGTGGGTACGGAAGGCAAATACTACTATTTTGGGAAACTCTTTCGTAATGGGACATAATCACTCCATTTCCGCCCAGCTATTTTCTGCTCATTACCCTTTAGCAGTGGAAGACGGGCATAAGACCGACTAAAATTAAGGAAAGTAATGTATATTAGTATTATTTTTTTTTATTTTATCAACTTATCCATTATTATAACAACTTATCCATTATTATATCCAGTAACATATTATAACAAAAAAAAGAAGGTGTAAGTGAGTTTAAACAACAATAACATTTTTTTATCACCCCACTAGATTTATTTTGTTCTGTTCTGTTCTGTTTTGGGTTGATAGTATTTAAAACATAATGACTTTTTTTGTTGTTTTTGTTTTTTTTTTTCATTCCGATCGTTCATTCATTCTTAAAAACTAGAAGAGATTTATTTAAATGAATACTAACTAGCTAAATAATGTTAAAAGTTTAGATAAGTAAATAAATAAATCTATAAGTAAATATACAAATAAATTTTGCCAGAAGATAAAAATATGGTAAATTGGTTTCTTATTGCGCACATATAGCTTTATTATTAATAGTAGTATTTAACTATTATTATTATTATAATTTAGTATAATCATACTAATTTTGTTTAAATATAGTCCATAAGTGTGTTTATTATCAAGTATATGTCAGGATGTGAGTTACCATTTTTTCGCACTCACTCCTCCTTTTCGTCATGAGCCACTCGTTAACGTATTTTTTAGGGTCGCTTTGCTGATTGCACTCTCCTCTTTAGCATCCACCAAGGAAGAGCAAAAGGAGTCGTACAGGCGCGGCGCCAGAAATGCGTAATGCCTCTGTCCAAATCTAGTGTTCACTCTTTGGTGGGCTTGCTTGTTTTTATTTCGCGTGTCATGTGAGTGGTTTAGCGTGGTATGACGGTCAGTGAATTGATTTTGTGTTTTAAATATATTATTTATTTTTGGACATGTTTCTTTTGTTGAATTTGTATTATTTATTAGATAAAGGGAGATACCGAATATCAACTGTCCGGATCTCCCTTTTTGACTATTGATGAAACATAGATTTATTACTGTAATGATTAAAATTTTATTGTGGTCACTAAACACGTATGTACATCTGTATATGGTAAAATGGTAAAATATTTATTATGCAATTAATGCGTACATAACACATGATAACAAAATACACTAAAAAATATAAATAATACGCCCACGGGCACGCACATTTGCTAATTTAATTTTTATTTGAATGTGTTCTTTATCTTGTCAAATTGTAGTAAAAAAATAATTAAAACATTGTATTCATTTTTTAAAATGCGCAAAAACCATACCGCTATATCGGTAACTTCTTCATTATTCAATAATAATATAGCTAGTAAAATGGGAGGAGACGATAATGTGTCCCTCGCCACCCTACCCAATGCTCGAGGACGTATCAGAATTTTCTTTTAGTACCATAATGAGGAGAGGTTTAAAACCTCCTTGCAAATTAGCCCAAATCTACTTCAAACCGGATTCGAAATATCAGGAGATTATCTTACACAAAGAGGTATCGAACCGACATTTCGTTCTGGTGCAATGAGTGTGATTTCAAATTTGGAACATCACTGTCGCTCACTTTGCGTCCGCTTGGCGTCACTTGATTCGAATGACCTAGGAACCCTTTCTAAGGAACTAAACTGTGCATGCCATTACGGTGATTATATTTTATGCAACTTTTGTTGGTTTTTTTTTTTAATGTTACTTAAAGGTAGTAGGGTCATAATTAATAAGCATTGAATTTCGCTTTACCATATTTGCAGAATTATTCCTAAACAACTATTCGCGACCAGATTTTTTTTTCGTAAAATTGTAAACAAAATGTTTGCTGTTTATTGTCATTCAATAATTGCATGGCTGCTTTTCCGCTTTCACTTATAAAACATTTTTTCAATATAAACAAAATTTATTACAAAATCTTTTCGCAAAAAATTAATAAAATATCAATACATATTATGTATTGGCTGTTTTTGCTTTACAAGTACGAGTATTTCCTGGGACTAGTTAGACATAGACCATGTTGAAATTTTGGTATCCATTATATAAATAATTCAAAAATAGTTAAAATATATTAATATGGAGAACGTAATAACCGGTATCGGTACCGGAATATCAGTCGGTAGACGAATATAGATCGTGCAATTATTCAATAAAATTGTGTGGGGAATATTTAATGATGAAGATTAAAAAACTTGTCAAGTTTCATCGTTTGAAGTTGACATTATTATCATGTTTATTAGAAATACGGGCTGCGAAAGTGATATTGATTTTAAATGTTAATAATTATTTTAGGAAAAATAGAATCGGCGCTAAGCAACAATATTATGGTGAACTTTATTAATTAACGATCACCAGTCGGGCGAGATATGTGACATATCGTTAAACCAGTGGAATTGCGAGTGTATAAAATAGGTTGGATTTGGCGGCTGCTGGTATTGCACCGCCAGGTACGGCGGAAGGCGCAACACTACAGACGACTTCTGAGGCCAAACCGCGGACGATGAAACTCTTCCTATTACTGGGGGGCGCCCTGGCGCTTTTCCTCTTCGCTTCGGTGAGTTTTCTACAATAGAAATAAAACCCTATCAAACCTGCTATACTGCGACCATTTATTAAGATATTTGGGTGTATGGGAAAGTCCGCGGCCTAACCGAGAAAGAAAATAACTTTATTTATTAAATATTTTTTCCACCATATTCATACTCGAATTTGATTCCACGCCTTCTTACCAACATCATAATACCACTTTTAAAAATGACTCGTCAGGGCCCTAAAAAAAGTACCGATAGCAGATTCTACCTCATAATTTGTTAAAAATCTTTGTCTATCCGAGTGTTTCTTTAGAGTCAGAAAGAGATGAAAGTCTGATGGAGCCGCAAATCAGGTGTATATAAAGGATGCGGCGACAATTCATATTGGAGAATTTCAGGGTTTGTTTGTGCCGAAGTGTGTATACGGGCTTTATCCTGATGGAACAACACTATTTTTGGGAAGATACTCGGTCTTTTACTATTTCTCTCGTAATGGGTGTAAATCCAACTTTTACCATTAATATTCAGGGTTTATTTTTATTCTTTTCCTAGGTAGTCTACAATAGTTAGGCACTTTGAATCCCATAACACGGAGGACAGAAAAAGGTCGTTCCAATTGTTTAGACTAATGTTTGGTCTCTGGGGTACTGTGATTTAACCAAAAGTCTAGAGGATCTGCTTCAAAAATGGATAAACCCTCTTGAAAGGGTTGGACGAGTACGCTTTCGTTCGATGGTTAGACGCCTCGGCACTCATCTTGCAGACATATTAGAGAACCCCAATTCGTTGGCGATAATATTGTATACTCGCTCATGTAAATTTGTGCAATATCTCTACCATCTCATGAATCTATCGGTATTGATCGGCCATTATCAGCCATTATCAGATCACGTACATACTTTTTTCAATGTTTGTCTGTCGTGTGGACGTTGAACGGCTACCACTCTGCGGATCACTTTTTAACAGCCGTATGCGATGGACACGATCCGCCTAATGGCCCTTGCATATCGCTACATATCTTTTTCGACGTTAACCCCTTAATTTGGTCCATTCTGCAAAACCAAATTAAGGGAAAACTTCGACACAACCTCACCTCGCCCCCCCCCCCCCAAGTTTAAAGACCAAAGTGTTCGTCAAAAGACCCATAGACCTCGCGCCGCTCGACCAGTGCGTCTTGCCATTAAAAACACATGGTGCCGAAACGTGGTTCCTAACGGCAGGGCTAGTCCACCGGTTCAAATTAGCTCTGAGCTATGGAGAGGGCTTTGCTTGACATCACTCTGTTGGATCATGTCAGAAATGAAGCCATTCGACAGAAGAAAAAATTAGCCGGCATAGCTCATAGGATAAGCAAGATGAAGTGGTAGTGGACTGGCCATATTTGCCGAAGAATCGACAACCGCTAGGGTAAACGAGTTCTCGAATGGAGACCGCTTACTGGCAGACGTTACGTTCGGTTTGTGAATAAGTTCAATTCGACCAATGAGTTAAAGCCAGGTAAAACAAAATGATAACACTTAATGGATACTTCCTAAATAAATTATATGATATAAAGAAATTTATAAACTGGTAAAATCAAGGAAATGCCATTTAATAGCCTTTTCCTGAACTTCTTCACATCATACTTAAGTTTATACAATTAAAGAAATATTGAGTTTTACATTGATAATATTTGAAGGGATGTGCTACCGCAGTTAGTCAATTAAAATAATATGTTATGTATTATTGACCTAAAAATTTGATTTTTCTTGGTAATTACTTCGAAAATGGTTGCTGAATGTATAGCAAAAATATCCGTCACTTTCTTAATAATTTTCTTAACGTTTATTGTCTTAAATCTGCGGATAGAGCATGGAAAATTTTATATGGCGGTATTGTTAATACAATTTCGCAATTTTCGTCAATCATTGGGTTTCACTTGTAAAGGGACGATATATGTACAAATACCAAAAATAAAACAGTCGAAAATCATAGAGTAATTAAACTATTTCTTAAATTTATGAAATTATTATTCAGAGGGAAAGTATATAACTTAATATTTTGTGGTCCTACAGCAGGGAAAATGTTCACCGGCGCAGCCCGAATTGCCCCAAAGCTCAACTTTCCAGGAGAGGTCGAAGAGGGGCGTCTTTGACTTTCTCGGAGACGCAATTGGCGGAGGCATCAAAGCTATCGGCAGTGTGATCGAAGGAGTGGCCGGGGGCATCGCTGGTCTTGTGGGTCTCGCCCTCAAGATCATCAGCGGCTTCTTCTCTCTCCTAAGCAGCGCAGCGATGTCTCTCTATAGTTCACTGTACAACATCCCGGGCGGTCTGCCCGAGGGCATCGTGCTGCCCGATATGTCCAATATCAAGGATGGAAAGGTCCAAGATGCCGACGAGATTCTGCGTGTCGTAACCAAACTCATCGAAGCTGTCATCGCAATATTCTCACGAGGAACGCAAGAGCAGATCGATTACCTCCTCACCAGCAAGGAGGGCCTCAAAGTGACTCTACCGCAGATAAGAGAGTCAATTGAGAAACTTGTCTCGGATCCCACGCAGATTCCGGAACTACTCAAGGTTCTGAAGATCGACAGCATCAATCCCCTGTACGCCGCTCTCAGTCTCCTCAAAATTCACATTCAGGCCAAGGCGACGCCCGCCGATGCGCTCGTTATAGTCGGGGAGATTGAAAGGACCCTCGCTCTGATCAACAATCTTGCCTCCCTGCTCAACAGGGCCCAGTGGCTCAAAATCGCCATATCCACCGTCAATTCACTTAACAGGTTTTCGGGTCGCCTACCATCCGGAATTGTGCTTCCCGATATCAAGAAGCTCCCTACCGCAAGTGAGAAAGAAATCCTACTCACTATTCTGCAGCTAGTAGATATCTTGAACAAAATATTTGAGAGCTCTATGACGGTGACACTTAACTTGCTGGTTAAGGATAAGGAAGGTTTAGTCGTGGTGCTGCCCGAACTGACCGAAGCGCTTCAGAAGCTCATGGATGACTACGCTCACGTGACGGAACTCGGAGAACAACTACCAGCAGATTTTGTCCAGAGATTCTCTGTAGGTCTCAAGCTGCTAAAGGCGAACATTGCGGCAAAGATCTCTATTTCTGATAAGAATAAAATGCTTGCTGAGTTGGACAGGTCGATCCAAATTTTAGACATTTTAGTCGTCCTTCTGGGCCCGAATCGTAGCTTCGGAGTTACATTTTACATGAGGAGTCTTCTTCTGCGGCTTCCAGACGGACTGCCGTCGAGTATCGTAATTCCAAATATTGATAATATAGCCAAAGCCACAATTAAGGATAACGTAGTCCTAATAACCCAATTGTTGGCGGCCATCAACGACGTTTTCCGACTCGGTACCGCTAAACAGATTAACTTCTTGCTGACGGCAGAACACGGATTGACTTTCGCTCTTCCGGAGCTCAAGCTACTACTGCAGAAACTAGCAGTCGACCTAAATATCACCGCCGACTTAAGAACCGGATTAACGCCAGACATAGTGGATCAGCTGCGGGCTGCACTCATCCTTTTGAGGACCAACATCCTAGCGAAGGCATCCGTCGCAGTTGCGGCCGAATTGTCAGTCATCATCAATGCGTCCCTATCCTTTATCGACGTTCTCTCGCTAGTTTTTAATACAAGCCACCTCAACGGAGCCTTAGTGGCTATTTTAGGTTTAGCACGCAGCTTACCGGGAGTGTTACCTGCGCAGGTCCCATTACCTGACGTATCTGGTTACATAAACGGCAACCTTAGAATTAAAGCCCTTGCAGTCAAGACTTGGCTTCGATTCGTCTTAGACCTGTTCAAATTCGGAACCACCGATCAAATCAACTACTTGCTCACCGGTAAATTCGGTCTGAAGGCGTTACTGCCAGAAATCAAGGCCTTCATTATGACCATAGCTTTCGACGCAAACTTCAAAAGTGACCTCGTCATTTTATCTGCCGACATAATCAACGACATTTCCGTGGCTCTAGTTTCATTGAAAACCACCATCGCCTCGAAGGCGCCAGGCACCGCGGCTGCGGAAATGAATGGCATAATCGACTTTTCCCTTCAGTTCCTCAACGTCGTCACGCTATCCCTCGATAAGAAACACATAACCGGCACAATTATCGCCATATTCAATTTCATGCATAATTTACCCGGAATTAGGTCCACCGACATCGTAATCCCTGACTTGTCTCTATATGTAAAGGGTTCAGTCCAAGATAAGGTCACTTTTATACTCAATCTAATTGGCATACTCAATGACGTATTCAGATTAGGCACCCCCGAACAGATCGAGTACCTGCTTACGAGCAAATTCGGACTGTCTGTCATATTGCCAGAGTTAAAATTGTTCCTTCGTTCGATGGCGCTCGACCCCCAAATATTGGATCAGATCGGTATCGCCGCGTCGGAGGAATCAGTGGATAAAATCGGAATCGCTCTCACACTCCTTAAGACGAATATCACAGCAAAGGCTACAGCCACCGTCGCCGCTACGCTCAACGCCATTGTCGACGCGGCGCTGTCCTTCGTCGACATAATCAAACTCTCTTTCACTCCCAACCAAATGGATCGAGTCATCGTCGCCCTTTTGAAATTGATCCATCACTTGCCTGGAACTGTATCCGCTGAATTCAAGCGAAAAATAGCTACCTACACAACCAACAACTTGAGAGGCAAGTTCAGCTTTATGTTCATTATATCTCCGTTCATTACCAAACTGCTTAAAGATGGAACGACCGATCAAGTCAATTATTTGTTGGACGGAGAATACGGGTTGAAGGTATTATTACCACAAATAGAATTAGTATTCAAGCTGATTGTGACCAATCCTGATTCGTGGCGTGAAGTTACGTCCACATTGAGTTTGACCAATATCAGGGAATTGTCTCTTCATTTCGAATCCTTGAAGGGAGCTATACCGGTTATAGCCACCGAGCTGCGCACCTACATCCATCATTCACTGCTATACATCAACATAATCCAAGTGTCATTGGACTCGGCCCCAATTTACCAAGCGCTACGCGTAATCGTATCCCTTTGGATCAACCTGCCAGAAGGCCTACCGCCCGGTATCGTCATACCCCTTCTCTACCCGCATGCGAACGGTAGAATTGTCGACACCATTTTTATGCTGAAAGGCCTGCTCCCTGTATTGAATGACATCTTCAAAGTGGCCACGACTGAACAGATACGCTACCTCTTGACTGGCGAATTCGGCCTCAAAGCCATATTGCCGCGTATTAATTCTTTCCTGCAAGCGCTCTACGTGAACCCGACGCTTTTGAAGGAAGTGACATCTGCAAGAGACCTTAAAGTCAATATTCTTAATACGATCACTGACGCCATCGTAACATTAAAAGCGAATATTGTGGCTAAGGCATCCGATGTTGTGGCCAAGACTTTCATCGTCAGCCTCGACTCTATCGCCCTGATCTTCAATAACATTAAAATAATATTAGGCGGTGGCCAACCGCCTGTCATCGGAGGCGGCCCTAATGATTTCAAAGAGGACGACTTAACCGAAGATGAAGACGGAGGCTTTGTTAAAGACGAGCAGATTATTATCCCCGGTGGAGACAAAACCATCGACGACACTCTGATTATCGGCGACCCGATTAATAACGGATTGGGCGATGATCCCACTACCAATTTAGTCATAACAGAAAACCACTTATTGATAGACTTGGAAGAAGTGCTTAAAGCTTATATTACAATACTCACGACAGGAACAGAGTCACAAATTAATTCTATTTTGAACGGAAATATTCTTACCGTGCCGAATGGTATCAGAATAACTTTAAGCGATCTATTGGATAAAATAACGGAACTGTCCAAGATTTCCAATGGGCTTTCGAAAGATGCTGTAACTTCGCTGGATACGACGCTCAAGGAATTGCTAGTGGCGCTGGGAAAACTTCCGCTGACCACTAAGGTCGCCTCTTTATTAGCAAAAATAACAACAGCCACGAAGCAAGTGCAACAGGTTTTTGAAGACATCAAAAAAATTACAGTCGTAGAGCTACAACAACTTCTAACTACAATCATCCAAATGATGAATTCTTCGCCGGAATCGTTGAAAAATATAATTCTCGGAGAGACCGTCACTGGTCCACTCGGTACCAAGTGGTCTTTGAAAATGGCATTACAAATAATATCGGTAATAAAAGGCGACGAGAACAGCTTTATTACCATAAAAGAACTGAAAACTCTGCAATCTTTGACTGTTCAAATCCGAATTTTATTACTGAAAGCAACGCCGTCAGAAGAACTCACCGTCTTGAAAACTGTAATTCTAAATGCGTATGCCAATTTGGATGCAGTCATCACGCAAATGAAAGTGATCGCCTTCAACCATGCGGCGCCTATTATTTTCGAAGTTGCAGCAATATTCAACGGCGGCAGCGTCAAACTTGTGAATGCCATTCTTTCCGGGCAAGAAATCACTCTCGCCAGCGGAGAAAAAATATCCATCACGGAATTATTCATCCAAATCGAAAGATACACAGTTGAATTTGAAAATATCCGTATTGATATTGCTATTGCGCTAAGGAATGCCTTGACCACTCTCAAAGATGTCCTCTTGCATCTACCTGCGACGTCTCAAATTGGCAGATTTATTAATCTGTTGGAGCAGGCTTTGGTTGCCGTTACGGATCTGATGCAGAGAACGGGAAAAATGACGCTGACCGTAATCTTTGAATTCCTGTCGAGGTATATCACAGTATTGACTTCCGGGTCAACCCAGGAGAAAAAGGATGCTTTATCCGGGATACCCATCGTTGGCCCGGATGGACTCAAAGTGTCTCTCAAGACTCTACTCGTTATAATCACCGAAATTTCTGTTGGCAGCGAGGTGTTCGAACCGTCAAGTTTAGTACAGCTCAAGGCTCAATTAGTACAGCTGCAATTATTACTGGAGAAAATACCACTAACTGAATTAACAGTCGATCTGCTGTCGAAAGTATCGTCAGCGATGCATGTTGTGATCGTCATGTACGATAATATAAAGCAAATCACGGCTGATTCTTACCTTGAAATCCTGGCCATATTCACTAAACTCCTGTCGACAGGTTCGGATACGAGAATTGTCGCTATAATATCAGGGGAAGAAATAAATATAAACAACGGCTGCAAGATCTCTATCGGGTCGCTGCTGCACCTCATCTCGAAAATTTCGCTCGAATTGCCAGGCGTCACATTGGAGACGATGGAGAAAATTAAAATAGCCATCGACGAGCTTTCAGTTGTGATTAGCAAACTGCCCGTCACCCGACCGATAACTGAGATACTGACAAAGATCGACACGATCAAAGTCACGGTGACGACGATCATCACTCAACTACCTCAAGTCACCTTAGTAAACTTGAGAGAGTTGCTGAATAAGATTCTCATGACCTTCTTTAGGGGAAACGAGCAAGAAATCAATTTGATGTTAATCGAAGGCGTGAGCGGGTCGAACGGTTTGAAGTTGTCGGTCGTGTCTGTTTTAAATGCGATCGCCAGCCTTTCCGTTCACACCTCCGGTTTAGACGCCGAAACTGTTAAACTCCTGTGGAGCAACCTCCATACCATCGAAAAGTATGTAATTAAAATGCCACTAACTCCTCAAATCGAGTACATACTGCACTTATTGTTGGCGACGATCCATTCGATGTCGACGTTATCGATCCACGTGCAAAAGATCCAAATGGAGGTGATGACAGCCGCCGTGACGGCGTTCATCGGCGCGCTGCACGAAGCCACCGAGGAGCACCGGCTGCTCATCCTAGCACATGGCACCGTCACACTACCCAGCGAACTCAATCTCACTCTGCTCGACATCCTCCATTACGTGCTGCAAATCAACATCCATACTGAAGGTCTCACCAAAGCCAACCTAGTGGCTTTGAAGACCACCCTTAGCACGCTGCAGACCATCCTCAGGCAGGTCAGCAGGCACTCTATCGTAATCCTCGTCTCCGAATCCCTCTACAAAGGACTAAAACACGTACACCTCTTAATAGCAGAGATCAAGGAGCCGAATCTTGAACTGGTCAATTTCGTGAAGGCGACGACTAAGCTTCTAGAGACTGGCACTCCGGAGGAGGTGAGTGCGGTTCTCAAGGGCGGCACCATCACCTCTGGCTCCCTGAAGTACACCATCACTGCAATGCTCGCGGCGGTCAACGAACTGCATGCCGACACCGACCCCATCGTCATCAAGGCCATGGTGGAGGCCGTCAAAGGGCTCATCGCAGCCCTGGAGGAGAAGAATGCGGTTCAAGTCGGAGAATTATATTCCGTCGCCCTCAAAGTCTTGACCAAACTGGAATCATTGTAAGCACTCGACGATTTTCAAGCAAGTCAGACTTAGAATACCAATAAAATGTATATTTTCCATTATCATCTTCATTCTGTACAAACAATCCTAATGCTATTAAATAAGTGATAATAAATTAAAATATTTTTGAATATCGATGTTTTATTACATTAGGTAGGGAAATTGTATCACTGAAGTTGCAAATTTATATGAAATATAAAAGGGCTTTGATAGTCTTTCAAATTTGTTGATTCAGTAAAACCAGTTCAAACAAAAATAATCGTTTGTCAATTAGCATACAAAAAATGTCACCAGCAAAACGAGAGTGGCTAATTTTAAATAGAAGTTACGCAACATATTTTCGTCTGCGGTAACAATAGAATATTCGATTTTAGTTTCTAGTTGCCACTCAGAATAATTATTAAAACCATTGATTATTAAAACCGAAATTTTATTAGTCGTTTTCATGAAGTGAGTAATTTAATGTGTGCATTTTGTGCGCAGTTGCATCGCTAAAAGAACGTCTACAAAATATTTAGTTGGAAATATCACTTTCTAGTAAAGGCATGCTTCTATTTAGCATTGGGTTTCCTAATGAATTCCACCCATTAAATAGGTTGCTTTGCGGTTGAACCATGTACGTTCACCACGCAGCAGAAAACCAAGCTCCATGACGTTCACCTTATGCACTGCAGCGCCCATTACATTATGTGCCTATCTACCTAATATTACATGCCATGAGAAATAAAATGTAACTTAGTAATAGTCCATCTTTTATAGAGATCCTAGCGTAAACGTCATGCATATTATATTAACATAAAAGTTTCTTTTATCTTCTTTAAAATCACTGAAACAAAGTAATGGTAAACAAATTTTACCTAGAGATAAGAAAAATATATTATTCTTCTTAATAAGGTTTACCTTTAAAAATAGTTTAATATTAAAGACTCTCAAACATGTTGTAAGTACATGCAATTGAGTTCATTGAAAGCTATTTTAAAGTATGGAACTAGAAAACAAACAACGCCGTGAAAATTAAAGCTTCAAAAAATATTCTTACGGTTATATAAATGGTGCTATTATGTAGACAGTTTCGTAGTCGGATTCGCAATAGTACTGTTTCTATTGCTGTCATAGGTAAACTACTTGACCATATTACTAAGCTCATTCTTTTCTGGTTCTGATTTAAACTTTTTAATACTCTGTAACTATTCAACAGTACTTAGTTTTACGTGCCTATGTTATTTATTTTATGGAATGTGTCCAAAAACAAAATGTTCACTAATTTAGTATGGAATAATGATTAACTATGCAACTAGAATTGGGGTGGGCGAAGTCAGTTTTAGATTATTTTTTACGTGTAATGGCATTTTAATCAAATTTTGTGCTTTTGCTACCGCCAACCCAGCGAGAAGACTTGAAATCGAAGGTGAGAATAACACGTGGAACTATACCAATTTTAAAAAAAAATAAAATTAACCTAAACTAACCTAGTTAGGATAGACGTAAGATATCGCTGTTATTTTTTTTTTTGTGAATAAATAGTTATGATTTAAATTAGAATCTTCATTTTCTAATCGGAGCGCATATCTATGTTAGGCGGAGACTTTTCTACCCCTTGTGTTATGTGTCGTGCTTTACAATTTCTGTGGAGCCAAATCTTTATTTATTGAATCTCTTTGGTGGCCAAATTAGTTCCTGTTTTCAAGATCTGCTACGATTAATTATTATAATTTATATTACTGAGCTATATCGAGAAAACTTTTCCTCCACCCCTCTGAATAAATTACTATTTTGAAATAATACCTGAAGCATTCGAGCTGATTTCAAATGGTGTTTTTTTATGAAAACAAATAAAACGGCAATTGCCCCGCCGCTGAAGTGATCAATCCGCAAGCTCTGCTGAAATATCGTGCGAAGCGAAAAATAGTCGTTGCTGCAGCCAACATAATTGGCCATTTGTGAGATTTTAAAATGAAA
Organism: Micropterix facetella; assembly: GCA_027564375.1. Classification (NCBI taxonomy): domain Eukaryota; kingdom Metazoa; phylum Arthropoda; class Insecta; order Lepidoptera; family Micropterigidae; genus Micropterix; species Micropterix facetella. Next base: position 303,312 of record JAOPUG010000333.1, on the reverse strand, counting down.
AATTCGGGCGCGCTTTGTATGATCCGAGCCGTAGTGCATTGCATGAAACGTCATGATCTCCTATTCCTTTGCGGGTATTTAGTCGAAGAAATATAAGTATTTTTGCGATATTGTCATGCTGTCGTCCGTAAGACCCGGATCCAGGGGGCGGGAAGGGGCACTTGCCCCGGGCGAAGACGACTGGGGGCGGCCAGCCAGTCTCGCTATCTGTACTAGAACCCAGATTATACATGACACAGAGCTAAACAGCTTTGTTTGATTTACATCGTTTTGATGATTTACATCATCAGACAAACGTTATATTGGATCGAAGTTTAATGGAAATTAATCACAGACTTAAGGGCACTAGGAAGCTGAATTGATTTGGTATTTTTGACTAGGGAAGTGTAGTGTATGCGTTATTAGCATACATACGCTTCTTGTATGTTCCTGTATGTGTAGTTAGGGAGTGAGGCTAGCCTACCGCTACCGGCAAGCTTGCTGCCCGGTTCCTCGCTATTAAAGCGTCGGACTCTAACGGGCCGCTGAATAGTTGGATACCACTATCCAACTACGCCGCAGCCCGTTAGATTTGTTATGTCAAAATTCTGTACGTTTCATCTCGGGGCGATATAATGATAAAGTTAGTTGAAACACCTCGGGGTGACGGGATCGCCCGAGTATAATCTTAAAACCAACAATGGCACGTTAATCCTCGACCAAAATTACACTTTGAAATTTGCTTTGCATTTTTCTTTGGACGCGATCAATTTCGGAAACCTGTCTCCAAGATTTTATATCACGCTTCCATACTCCAGTGTACTTCCAATGAAGAAGTTAATAAGATGAAAACCATTCAAACTATCAAAAGCGCTTAGATTACTTGTTTCAACGAGCCGACCAGAGAAGTCTGACCAGATTATCTTAATAAGGTAATAAAGTATATCATATTGTTAGTAGTAGTATGATATACTTTATCATGCCTATCATATTATACTGCTAGTAGTAGTACTTATAACATACTAGCACCCCTCAGGGAGCCAACGGCTCAGATCGGAGAATTTTCCCATGGTAGTGGATTCAATCCCACTAAACCTCATCTTGGGAATTGCTAACTAGCTTCTCAACTCGGCTACATTAGTAAATAGTGGGATCTTTGGTTCTAGACTGGATATGGATCGACGAAGTGGAACCCACGGTCGCAGCGTTTTAACCGCTGTGCTGGAATGCAAAGCAAAACTACCACACTATTTGTCATAGTTACACCATGGCTGCGAATTCGAATAGCCCAGGTATGGCCTTCTGAGCATGGGAAGTGCAGGTGTAGTTTGTCCATTACTGTGAGCCAACCCGTCATCTTAAGATAATATAACGACTATTGTCATCTTGTTACCTTGATATGAGTCGCAAAGACTTTGAGACGAAAACAAGCCTCTGATCTAGTTCCGCCACGGCCCGATAGACCTTCCTCAAACAGCGTGGGCGCTGGTATGCCGATGGGCCCCATTCGCCTCCTATTTGTCATTTTCGGATGAAATAATCCGTCCTCGAAAGCTTACGCTGATCTCTACCTATGTTGAGCGTATTTCATTGTGGGCCTGTGGCGCCCTTTTCCTGTATAAATTATTATCAGGATCCGTTAGCAACGGATCATTTCTAAGAACAGGTCTACATCGACCCCGCTTTCATAGACAACGTACATTCGCAGAATCGTCCCGGTCATTCGCTGCATTCAACGATCCTTATAAGTGCGCGGAATGATCCCCAACCAGGCCCCGATAGAGAACTCCCCCCCCTTTCCCGGGCACTGAAGATACACCACTGATTACACATACATGATACAAGTGCAGGTAGAGTTCACTGAGGCCTTCCAGCGTAATTCGTCTCTAAGAGGAGGCTACTGGATGTGAGGTGTTCCACGATATGAACTGACCAACAAGTCGGCCATCGTGGGCCAAGTTGCGAGGAGCCTGGAGAGTGCGATGAGAATAGCAATAGCGGCCGTTTACGTCCACCATTGGACACGGCACTCAGAGGAGAAGAATACCCAAGTGGATGGGTTCAGATACCAATTCATCTATCACACATACTTACTTAACTTTTCTGTCTGAACTTTTAGCAGCGTCTATACCCGTCTAGACCCCCAAGAGTCACATAGTCGCATAACTCAAAAGGGAGTTAGATTAATTCTATATTTCTTGTCACAAAGTCAGACCGTAATCCTCACTTTTTTCACCATAGAAGGAAACTAAACTCGATTACGTAGCCTGATGCTTACCCTTTGTCAATACTGTTTCTATACTAGATGCTTTATATTAGTCTTCCATCGACTTATCATTTGCCTTTTGCCAAATACTCTTCGATTCTTATTCCCAAAAAAAATGTTGTTTCATAGTCGCAGAACGTGGATTCCATATAACTACGTTTCCGTACTAACGGTTTCAGTTAGTGATATTCACCTGCTTGATACATACCTTTAACGGCGGTCAATACCGCCGGTCAAACCAGTAACTGACGGTCCTTCGTGGTGGTGAAAAAAACTTTATTGTACTTGAATTTAAGGGTTACATTATTATTACGTATACGAATTTATATAACTTGAAATATATATCAAGAGGAGATGGCTGTACAACATCAGACAAACGTTATATTGGATCGAAGTATAATGGAAATTAATCACAGTCTTAAGGGCACTAGGAAGCTGAATTTCGATTTTATATTTTTGACTAGGGAAGTGTAGTGTATGCGCTATTAGCATACATACGCTGTCTGGTGTGTTCCTGTATGGGTTAGCAAAACGTCAGTGGCACGAGAGCCGACGGCGAGAGTGCGATGTTAGGATATAACCGAATGCGTTTGCATTGTTGAGCCAGTAAAGAATTGGGGCACAAGGGAGGAAATTAAACAACCCCTACAAGTGGCGACGAGCAAAAGGTTACATATTTTACAGGAATCTTACGAAAGGGAAATATCCGAAGTGAGTATATTTTGAAGTTACAGACTCAATACGATCACAGGCGGGCATTTTGGTGAAATGGCGGAACAAACACTGTTGTTTATAGAACAAATGATTCTTGACGATAATTTTAGTAAAAAATCTGTCAGTTTAACAAATTGGTGTTCCCGATGCAAAATACCGTAGTTAAGTACTTTCTCGTCTAACCTTAATGTAAGTAAAGTGAGTAGCTAGACCGGGTTGTGCAATGTACGATGTACGATGAACGATGTATAGATGTACGAGTATAATAATATTATGGTAGGGTATAATTTTATATGTGGGGTATAATATTTATATATGTATATTTAATATATCTATATGAAGTTATCTAGAAAATTGATATTAAAGTACCCAAGTGAAAGTATCTAGGTAACATACTAAACTGTAAGGGGGTAGGTATAGGTTACCTACTTGCTACTGCACTTATATCTAGTAAAGTAACTATGCATTAAATGGCGTATCTAGTAAGGTTAATGCCATTAAACTGGGAAATGTGGTAATTCAAATTAATACCTTGGTTAAATTGGTTGGCATAACCTCCTTAATATTGGGAAATGCTTGGTAATTCAAACGAATACCTCTATTAAATTGGACCTGGTGGGAATAACCTCCATTAAATTTGAAATTTTCTGGTAGTTTAAATGAACGCCCCAATTAAATTGGAATTGGTTGACATAACCTCCATTTAATTGGGAAATGTCTGGTAATTTAAATGAATGCCTCCATTAAATTAGACTTGGTCGGCATAACCTCCATTAAATTTGAAATTGTCTGGATGTAGTTCAAATGAACGCCCCCATTGAATTGGAATTAGTTGACATAACATCGATTAAATTAGGAAATGTGTGGTAATTCAAATGAATGCCTCCATTAAATTGGATATTTCAGGGCCCGAACGGGGACAGGAACTATGGCTCAACAAGCGTTGACGGCTCTAGAAGTGCTAGATTTAGACGGAAATGGCGCCTCCATCGACTGTAAATGGGAGAGTTGGAAAAGATCACTATATCTGGATGCGGCTCAAAAAAAAACTAAATGATCGGTGATCGGCAGCAGGATTTACATTGGCAAGATATTATTTCAAGTATTTTTAAAGAAATAGCGGGTTGATATGTAGGAGCTAGTTTCAAATCTCTATTAATTTGTGGGCTCAGGCAAGGTGGGACGTGCTACGCTACATCTGCGTTTCTCCAGCAAACTGCTTGATAATTTGCCCTGTTAACATTATGACGAAAAGCTAGGTGCGTTTGTGGTATTTTACAATTCTAGAATAAAATAATGTCACCGTAAGTTACGTAGATCAACCGCTTTAACACGCTTGTAGCTGCCGCCTCGCACATAAATGAATGTAGCTCCCTTGTTTGCTACTCGATCGGCGTGATTTAAAGTTTATTTGAATTCTGACTAACGCCGCAACATGGATTACTTCAAGCAAAACTTAGAAACTCTGATATTTAGCGAGATATT
>JAOPUG010000333.1:200641-219566 GCA_027564375.1 Micropterix facetella | reverse complement strand
TCTTAATTACCTGTTTTGTTAGAATAAATTAGATTAGTTATTAGGTTTTTCTACTTTATTGTGATTGACTATATTACAATGAATCTATCTTAGTACGGGCTAAGGCCTAGTTAAGCAGATTCTGCAATTAAAACCCATTGTAATGTAAACTTTTGATAAATAAAATATTTCAATTTTTATTATTTATTAAAGACAATTTTACGTGGATGAAGTTTGTATGTTCGTCGTCTGTGTCGACGTTTGCTATTTACGTGCATCGTATTTAAAGCAGTATATATTTGCAGCATATGTCGCATATTCTTAAATATGAGTTATTTTTAGTTACACACGCATGAAGTGGTGGAGGTGTGCGCCAAGATCCTGTACCAAGTGGAACTGCAGCGTGCGACGCTGGAGCAGATGTGGGGTTTCAGCGTGGAGGCGGAACTCATCGAGAACGCCGAGCGGCAGGACGAACTCTGCTGCTACGTCAGCCGAGTCGAGGACAAGAGCGTCGCCATGCAAAATGGTAACTATCTCACTCGTACCGGTGCACTAAGGGGTGTTTGGACGATTTGGGTGGAGAAAAATAGTGTTTCAACTTAATAGTTATAAAATGTGTTTTTACATTTATCTGTAGTTTTATTTATTATTGTGAGGGGCAAAAAGGATTTTGCTAGAAATTATGATTTTTCCCTTCGCTATATTTTTAGAGCAATCATACAAATTTGGTAAGTAGTATAAATTACACAAAATAATCTTAATTCTACATAAATCAAGAAAACCTCACAACCGAACACGTAACGCGGAGACAGACGAGATGACAAATTATCGAAATCGACACAGAACACGTCACTTCGACATTTCATGACAGATCATTTCATCTATCCCAGAGGCATAGCAAAGCAAGCAATATCGCTGTTCTGGGGGAAGTGGATGGGGGCGGGTGTATCGCAACCTGAAATATCAAAACGAACGTTTTTGGCACGCGAATTAAGTTTGCGATGTCCTCCGAAAGAAGCTCAAACGCCGACCGCGGGACGACCAACACGATGACAGCGTTGGCCGACTGCAGAGGGAACGCTCGCATGGTCACTTTGGAGCGTAGCTCTTTTACCGGGGCTACGCGCGGCGAGAGTGAACTGGCAAAAAATGGTGAGACGGTGAGATGCTTTACTGGCATCAGTGCGAGGCCGAAACTAGTGTGTAAGGGGGGAGGGATTGGGTTGGTTAGGTTGGAGGGATTAGTAAGGAGCTTCACTCCTATCGGGTGTCCCACGACACATCTGCGTTTTTACATCACGAAAAGAGACAGCAAGATATCGCGCTCTCAGGGGACGTTGGTTTCGGAAAGCGGCGCTTTCATATGACGATATAAATATAAGCGAAAAATGCTTGAAATTCAATTCATTGTACAATCTGCTCTGAATAAAAAACTTTATTATTGACAATTGTATCTATCGTTTTAGTAAACCAAAGACCCACGAAACAACTATCGTAACATAAATCTATGAACCATAGGCATCGTTGTCTGCTTCATTACAATCGATGGTTTGGACTTCTAACATGCGAACTTAATACAGACGCCGAGAAACATTCGGTGTAAAGACCATAGTCCGACTGCTCACATGAGGGATAGGGTGATATCAGCAGGGAGAGTGGAATGCGTTCATTGTATGTCGTGCAGTGCAACGCTTGGCTATAAATAAGTAGTAACCTTATCTTTCTGCCCAGATCGCCCAAATATCCTTAGAGCGGTAAAGCTAAAATTGTTATTTATTTTTGAGATAGCGTGCAGCGATACTACAAAGGTTTCACCGTCGCTCGTGCCGTTAGCGCTGTTTTACCGGCTGCGTGATTTGTCAGGCTTCCCCGCATATCGCGGCCGATTGAAATCCAGATTGCTTCGCCGCGCTACCCGTTTATTGCAAACCCTCATTCTTATTTACTGAACGTCTGCGAGCATCGCCATTGGCAACAATGTCTTCATGACTCTCAATTTTGCTTAAGTTAGGTTCATTTGTCTCGAGGAGACAGTATTCTATTTGATAGTGTGATGTCCTTCACGCGATGAATGTCAACAGTTATGTGTCGTTCGATTTAACGGGTGATGGGCCACGTTAGCCGCGGTCCAATGAGCCCTAGCTTACCCGACCCATCCCGACTCGCTAGAGCGATAAGTCCTATAAATAAATTGCGAGTCCGGTGAGTCTGAGCCTGGATGCCGACAGGCACAGCAGTATCGCTGGCTCTCCTGGCCGCAAAGGTCGCCGCGGAGGACACTCCTCACTCACCCTCGCGCCCTCGGATCGTACCTATATCATTCTTCATTCTTCACTGTCGACTTGGGGATCGAGACCAAAGGGCCCCTTCGCGCCTCATCGCCGATCGACTGATCAAAATGTATTCTTCCGGAAAGAGCTGAGTATCGACATTTAGTAATAATATTCATTTTCACTTTCTTTGATACGAGGTGGATCGCGAGAATTTATGTCTATTCGTTTGGAGTCTAAATTATCATCTATTGTGTCCATTTCTCTGCTAGTTTCATGCTTAATATTGTGTATACTCCCACTTGGCTCTTTCGTTTAGAAACTACGATCTCATTAGTCTGAAGAGCAATATTCTTTCCAATACTTTGAAATAATATTTGATAAGAGTTAATATACAGAGTGAAGTTTGTTAGGCTCGATGGTGAAATGTTGTCTAATGTGTAATGTTAGTAAATTGAGAACAAACAGAGTTCTTTCGTGTCAGCTGTGGCATCAAACAAGGATGTGTCCTAGTACCGACTCAATTTACTCTTTACTTCGCAGACGTCGTTAATGATGCTCTACCTACAGAACCTCACAAAAGGTATTCATATACGCTTCTGCACTGATGGTGAACTTCTCAATTAGGCGCACCAACGTTTCCAGTGATAACATTGTAATAACCAATTACAATATTTTAACGTCCGTAGCCGCGTTGAAACACTGGTTCCCTTGCGGTCACCGTAGTTAAACAGCGTCGGGCGCGGTCAGTCATTGAATGGATGACAGCCTGAGTACTGCCACGTGATGTTATAAAAAGCCGACTATCTGTAAAATCAATCTCGTTAGACAGTAAGGTGAGCCGTTGCTGCAATGGGTATAAAGAATTTTAAAAATAAAGAAAAGAAATGTAAGCGGACGACCTATTTTTCGTAGCGGAATTCCCAGCTGCTCTACAATAACTGGAGGAGTCACTGCAAAGATTTTTTTAAGATTAACAAAAATAAGACTGAAGAAATAGACATCGACACAAAGGATAAGCCTCTCCAAATACGTCTTGGCCAAGATGTCCTGAAGCGAGTTAAGAAGTTGAGAAGAGCAATAACATCATAATGCAATCTTGGCGCTGAAATTAATGACAGGATTAGCACTGCTTCAGCCGCTTACGGCAAACTTAGATCAAATGCGTTCTGTGACGAAAATATATCTGTACATGGTGATCAAACTCCTGAATGTAGTGTTTCCGCAAAAACGCTTATATCGGAAGCAAATGTTTACACTCAATAGATTTCCATTTACAATACGTCCGGGAAATAATTTACATCCACTGATCAGACCTCATGAGATACACATAAGTCCTACATCGGGCTAAAATCCCTTACATAAAGGCATATCCGATGTGACAGCAACTGCGCTGGTGCGGACAGTGTCCCAGATGCCCGAGGAGAGAGTGGCAAAGCGCATCTACTACTGTGACCTTCAAGACGGCAAGCACAAGCAAGGCGCATAGCTCCTACTATACAAAGAGGTGTAATGGCGCCATATAAAGAGGTGTAACCTCGAGCCATCTGGGAATCGGCCTGGATGGAAACAGGGTTAGTTTGAAGATTCATACTAAAGGCGAACCCGCCATCTCGAAGCGTTTCATCGAACTTTATCATTATATCGCCCCGAAATGAGCGCAGAACTTGTATTGTGGACATGCACAATCCACGTATCAAGCGCCTCCACGGTCTGTTAGAGACCGACGCCTTAATAGCGAGGCACTGAGCAAGCAAAGCTACACTCAGCGGGCTAGCTTCACAACCACCAAATTTAGACGGATATCATCCACCCGTTTGGTCCTGGATTCAAAGTCGTCCGCGCGGCCTCTACCTAATATCAGCGGCAATTCGTAATTCGAATATATCGCGGATCCAAGGCGTCCTTTACTCGGTAGATTTCACCCGAGATTGAGTGGACAACGGATCATTTCTAAAGATAGATGTCATTAGGTCAACATATATCCCCGCTTTCATAGGTCGCATTACGCTTCCATACTCCCCCGGCTATTTGTCAGTTGACCAAGGCCTGTAAACCGACCAATACATCAACCGTCCAAGGCCGCCCGAGGTGTTCCTCGAGATCCGCCGCACAGCGGGTTCACCGGGTTAGTCTCTTCGGGGACGCTGCCGGATAGGTGTTGCGCCATGAGTCGGGCCGACATGATAACAAAGTTGGTCATTACGGCCCAAAATGCACGGCCCCATTAGTCCCCCCCCCCCCCCGGGGTGGAGACAGTTTGTAATGCAGAGCACGGGACACTTTGAAGGATAGAAGGAAGGTGGATATGGACCTTAAAAAGACAAGCTGAAACCCAGACCAGACGCGTCTATAAAGTATAATTAATTATTACTACTTCGGCGGTGTCCTGTCATGCCCCAGATGTAGTCGCATCCTGCAAATTAAATTGGTTAAATCAGTCACATGCGGGCGAAGCAGCGAGACGCCCCTAACTGAACCATGAAATGCTGTTGACGTTGTAGCCATGCTAAGAATACATACTCATCATCATCATCACACAATCACTGTGCAGCAGTGTTTGCTTAGTTAACTTCGCTACGTTTCCTCTATGATATTGTTTAGACTTAAGATTATAGATATTATAGAACTCAAATATTATTTGAACCATTTCACTGCTCAAGGAGCCAATGCTCCGATATCGGTCGTGATTCTATAAGCTTCAAATATATTTCTTTAATTTGGCGTAGCAAATCAATCGGCTGGGCTTTTGTCTGTATCCTGGGAAATTCCTTTTTTTGATCATGTTGCACGTCCACAGGGATCATCAAAGGCGATGAGATCATGGTGATCAACGGGGCGATAGTTTCAGACCTGGACATGATGTACCTGGAGAGTGTTCTACAAGAGGAGCAAGCTCTCTGCATGATGATGAGGTAATCTTAATATTGTCCTTCATTTATTTATTATTCAGAGTATGAGTTAGAACTAGAAAAGTGCATCTTGACGTCGATGATCATTTTGCGCATTTGATAAGATATCGAAACGTGACTATGTACAAGCTTCTGAACAGATCAAATTCGTTGGGACTGGGACCTAAATTCGGCCCGAGCATTTTAGAGACGGCCGGTCCTTAAAAACTAAGTTATTTGAAGATGTGGAGTTAAAAAAGATTAATATTGTACGTTATTAAATGAACATATATATTTAGAGCTTCTACCTACTATGAAACACAGAATATTCTTAATTAATTTAGAAATTGAAAACAAATGCAATCAACATTATTACAAGAGTTAATCATCCGGCACCTTGACTTTATTTAGACCGAAGCAGTGTTCGCGGTGGCGACCCTTAGTGCAGTCGTGTACCCAGGGTACTCGGAGTATCCAGATATAATAATATGTACGCTTCAAAATTGCTTAGGAGTTGTACCGGCGTTCCTTTGGGCTGCTACTTGTTCATTATCATCATCATTTATTTATTCCATATTTATAAGCATTTTACAATGCTAAACGAAATGTCAAAAATATTGAGTTTCATTAGCACTAAGCGTAACATTATTTTCTGGTAAACATAGCTATTTTTTACAAAAAAAAATCCATGGTAAAATCTACTTCTGTAGTTATTAAATAGAATGAACGTGTAATCACAGCTTTAGTTGAAAATAGTCGAATTACAAGTATATAATTGTATAGTACTGGCCGAGTCAAGGATTTTGGACCTTCGATCACTGGCTCAGAAATGCGTTCACATATAATACAAACTCTTCAAAACTCCACACGAGACAAAAAATCAAATTGCCTTATGAAAGACTATAGCCGCTATACGACGCCGCTATTAGTCGACAGTTTCAGCCGTCAGCGCAGTCGAGCGTCGGTACAGTCAACGACAGCATATTGCAAATTGACAGAATATATTGAAAAATAAATTACCTTTTTTAGCACTGTTGATATTTTGACGCTATAACATTCAATTAAGGCTTTTTTTTACAAAACCCTATTTGTCATTTAATCCTTTTAATCAGTTTTGATAGATCGCATAGATGGGCATCGATTCCAAATGTTCATTACGCCATAAAACCAGACACATCTGAGACATTGTGAGGCAATACCACACTTTGCTACACTTATTTTGCTATAAAACCACATTTGTAAGTAATATCTGGGATTACATCAAAAAATCTGTTGGAAACGTCACTGCTTTATATGAAGATTATTATTGTTGTGAAGATTACTATTTGCCGCAAATACATCTTTTTCATCTAGACTACCCTGAAAATCCTAATTCATACAAGAAAATAATTAATGGGCTGAAGTTTGACAAACTCTTGGGTTTTCCCCTGCCAAGGTTTTATGTTTATTTTGTTGTTTTTAATCATTTGTAATATTTAAGAAGTGGTAATATAATAAAAGAAAGTTTGACGTTTAACCACAATTGTTATCAGTGAAGTAGATGTATGCCTTCTAAATCGCTGTCGCTGTTTTCAGATGTCCTTTGATCTAGATTAACTTCGTCCATTTATTAATCACTACTTCCCGTATTTACTACAAATGATACATTGTCTAAAATTCGACCTAAAGCCGGTTCGATTAGCCTATTTTTTTACATTCCGATACTCGTATACCGTACAAACATTAGTCCAACATTGAGAGTCCCTGGTTGACATTGCTTCCATTTTGTCTACGGCATGTTTCATAGCATCGTCCTATTTAAAAGATACGTTATTTTTCACTACATGTCCTTTTATTTGAGCCCTTATTTTCTCGATGTGATTAAGGTGAGGGTGGTAGAGTGGTAGTCGGAGCACCGTGTGACCATTTTCTTCTAATAAAGCGTTCACTTTAAACCTTTTTAATCTCTGTTTATTAATTTTAATAATATCGAATAGCGATGCATTCAATATGGCATTGTTAAATGGAATTTTCTATGGTGTAATTACATAACAGCTTTTCTAGAGTTGGACGTTAGTGCTGGGTTCAATTATACGTTGCAGTATGGAGTATTATCAATCACTATGACAGAATTAGCGTTTAAATTTGGAATAATATATTTTTCTTTAAACCATTTCTCATAATAATTATTGAAGTTCATATCGTGGTGATAATCACTACATTTTTGGGAGGATTTATAAACCAGCATTGCATTGGGTACAGACCCATTACTGCCGCTAGCATGAAGCACTATCAAACACTGTTCCTTTGAAATAGTCAATTTGATGTCCTTTGTAGTACTGCATGTCCAAAATTTAGAAATAGTGTGGCTGCTGTGGATATGATATGTCTCATCAGGATATACAATTGATCGATTTTGATCGCGGAAATATTTAATTGATTCTAAGTAATGAAAACGCTGTAATTTAATATTATATTTTTCAATAACGACTTTTCGGTTATATCTCGCCATCTAAAGCCAATTACTAAATTCTCCTTAAACTAGTCAGGCTAACAGTGAAATTGTTATCACGCACAAATATCTGGTGGAAGCTTTTCAAAGTTGGAATTTTATTTTCTGTTAAATACAAAAATCAAAACAATCCAACGTATGCCGTTTGATCAAAGTTACCCGACCCCGTCTTTGGTTTCCGGTACGACTAAACTCTTTTTAAGGCAAAAACACATAGTTGCAATTGTTAAAAGAGCCAACTCTTATCTCTATCTGATAATGGAGGCTTTCCAACATATGTCAATAAAGGTATTTCTAAAGAATTACAAGGCATATATGGTACCTGTTCTTGAATATGGCTATCAGCTCTGGTACCCTTACGTCTGCAAAGATGTAGATGTTCTGGAAAAGGTGTAGCGAAGATCAACCAAAATGCCAGTGGGTCTGAAGAATCGAAATTATGAAGATCGCTTGGAGTTACTTGGACTGACTACTCTCAACCTAAGAAGATTTTGAGGGGACCTGATTGAGACATATACAATTCTCACAAATTATTAAAATATACATGGGCTAGAGAATATTTTCAAATTCAACCTCAATAAAAACTCAACCGCGGAAAATTTAAATCTAATCCTCTTAAGAATGTTCTGCAAAATAGAGTAGTCGACATGTGGAATAAACATCCAGTTGAAGTGATGAGTGCAAACTCTGTCAATAAATTCAAAAACAGACTCGATTTGTACTTAAAACCTTGTTAATATTGTTTATGACTATCTTGACAAGATCTGATCTGAGCATATCAGCAAAGCTGCCTGTCCAGAATAAATTATAATAATATTGATGTGCTAGATATTTTACTAGAACAGAAAGCCTTTTTATGGCCGCTTGCAATTCAATTCTTTTTCTGAACGTGGCCTCATCTTTCATGAAATAGTAAATGTTTGATATTAATTCCATTGTCTAAGAGTTCAGCGCTTTATTTCTCAACTTTATTTTTAACGGTATATTAAACGACGATCACCACAAGAAACAATCACACAAACGATATTATTATTTACGCGTCTGCCTGTACCGACGTCGAGCCAGTCAATTGAGCGTTCTCCCTCTTTCTCATAGTTTTACGGGATTTCTATGTCATTTTGTGTTTAGTGTATTGGTGTTCAATAAATGCAATACGTGTGATCTGAGCATGTGGGCGAGAGACCTAGATCTTTGACTCGACCTGTGCAGGATATTTGATAATCAAATAGACAAATTAGGTTAATAATAACAATGTATATTCTGATAATAATCCGGTTTCTAATAAAAAATAGATTAAAACATATAATATAACTAGTTATCATTTTTTTATATAGAAGTCATTTGTTTACAGCTTCTTGTTGGGTGTTAGATAGAGTATTGATGTGTTGATAAATAAATTGAAGTTTGCGTGATAATTAAGTATTTATCGTTGGTTTTTTTATTACAAATAAGTAATTCAAGACTAACGAGCTATGTTAGCGGTGTATGGTTGCATGTTGTTGTTGTGTTGAGGGTTTAAGCGTGAAAGAACATCTACCAACATTACTCTCGCTCAGGACGCCCTACGACGCCCTACAAGGGTATAACCAAAGGAACAGTTGAAAATGAAGAAAAAAAATCAGTACATCATCATGTCACGGTACGTTTTATTGCTGAAGAAGTAACGATTTCGGTAAGCAGTGCGCATAGCATTTTACATGATATGGGGATGAGAAAGGTATTCATTCGCGCGATGGGTATCCATAACGGTTACATTCGTGCGGAAACTAACCATACTGAGGATTTCGTAAATCTCTTTGGAATTGATACAATAAACTTCTGACCGGTTTTTGCTGAATCATGAATGAAACATAGCCTTCACCATTGCGACCCTGATTCAAAACGACAGTCCATGACTTGGAAAAGACCGTTATCTTCAACCCTAAAAGATAATAGGCTCTTCTCTGGGACAGTCAAGCAGTATTAATGATTGAATACGTCGATCATGGAGCTACTATTATAAGGGCTTTATATGCAGATTTAAAAAAAATGCTCAATACAATACGTGAAAAACGACGGGACAAAGTCGTGATTTTTTTTTCTCTTTACCAAGATAACGCTCCGGCGCATGAGGCCGCAGTTGCAATGACTGACATTCATGATGCTGTCTTTGAAATATGTGAACATCCTCTATATTCACTAAACCTCGCCACTAGTTATTTCTGTTTATTCCCGAAATTGAATGAATATCTGTGTGGCCAGAAATTTGAAGATGATGAAGCAGTATTTATATATTTTTATATGGCTCCCAAACAAAATATTGATAATACATACCGACAGTTACATGACCTACATTAATATCCTTTTTATATGAGTACATAATTAGCTTGACAATCAATGAAAAATTAACGGTAACAAAGAATGTAAGGTTGAATGTAAGAAAATATGTAATATGGAGGAAATTCAAAATTAGTTATTTTAAAAAGTGTCGCTCTGAAGGAGCCTTTACTATTGTGAAATATATCGATACGATTGTCAAAATTAAATTTATTGCACAAGCGACATATACATATTTGGGATGACGGTATTAAATCCGGTATAGTTTATCACTAAAGGAGGTTCATATAAGTCTGGGTTTCGAAGAATTCTTTTCATGATATTAAAAGGTATTCTCAACAGGTATTCTCAATTTTAATTGTGATTGTGATTAACAGGTAATTTAAATGTGACATTTTTTTTCAATGCAACAAATTTAAAATTAGTCAGTCTTTCCTCGTAGCTAGTTACAGGATTATTAAGGTTAGATATGAATGACAGCATTCGCAGAAACTTCTTCTTTTGACAGCATTCGCAGAAACTTCTTCTTTTGAAAGCATTCGCTGAAACAGATTTGATTCTATCGAAATACGTCTTAAAATATGGATTCCATATCGAGGACCCAAATTAGTTATTCGCATGATCAATCTCAGCAACTTATTTGCTTTTTCGACTACATTTTTAATGTGTATCTTGAAATTTAGGCTAGAATCAAGCGTAATTCCTACGTCACGGATGCTAGATACATAAGTTAGGTTGTGATCATTTAAAGAGTAGATCGTCGTATTTCAAGTGGCCCCTGTTCCTATACAAAGACATCGAGTAGCATTTACCTATGTTGAGAGGAATTTTATTTTCTGATCGCTAAGTTAATGGGGAATCAAGGTCATTTTGTATTTTATGGCTGCAGTCGGATATATTCATTATTTGGTTATACATTTTAACATTGTCCGAATATATTGAAAAAATACTTTTTTTCAATATATTCGGACAATTTTTAATCTACTGGACAGATCGTTTAAGAAAATATAAAAATAAGAGGGGTCCTAAGTTGGAACCTTGTGCGGCATCAGATGTTACATCGAATACCGAAGACTCGAATCCCTTAATAACAACTATCTGGCTACTCTTCATAATATATGACTTTAGCTATCGCAGTAAGTCTCCATGTATTTCATTATCCGGGAGGTTTCGAATGAGTATGAAATGATCCACTTTATTAAAGACCTTTTGAAAATCAGTATATATAACATCTACTTGTGTTCGTCTATTTAGTAGTCGTCGCGGTGCAGGAATTTTTATGTGCTCAGGATAAAGAGTTTTTATAAAAAGGAAATACTAAATTTATAAAAAATATGTCGAGTACATAACCTAGAAAGTGGCTATGTTGAAAATAAATTAACATTCAATAAAAGTTTACTGTATCTAACTCATTCTCACTTTTATTTGAACGCCGTAGTATTGCAGACTTCGACAACAATATAGCATTTTTTTGTGTGATTGTTTTATCAAATTTTACCCAAATGTCCCTCAAGAGGCAACTTGACGTAGCTGTAGACTGGGGGAGAAAATACTGGAACATGGCAAATGTGCATGCACATCATTATCCGATTGTCCTTTTTCAACAAGAAAAGAGAAGACCACAAGGATTGTTCGGTCCTTATGTCTGAATAAATAAGAGTCGATCTTCTTATACCGCTGCGCATACTGGCGTTAATTGTCTACATGAACCAAACGCAGCAAAGTAGAATAATACAAGAATGGACAAGTACGGTGTAACAGACAATTGGCAACAGATACAAAATTTAATTTCATTCATCGACATAATGTTAGTTGTGTGTCTGCTATATAGTTCACTGAAGTGAAGTCCGTTGTTCGAGTTGATTTATTTGCCTGGAGCAGTTAGACGGATAGGTATCTCTTGTCTCTCTTGCATGCATGTACGCTTCCTTGCACTTCTATATCGCGCTCGCCCCACATTATGTAGCCCATCTAAAAACGCGACATGCAATGGCCCACAACTGCACCACCCCACCGAGCATTTGCCACGTGTGCACGAAGGACAGTCTGAGCCTATCAGTGGAGAAACGAAATGGACATCCAAAACGGGAGCTCACTTGTAACAACCGATAAATCTTCTGTGCCACAGTCCACTGATGGAAGTTTTCCAGTCAAGAATAATACTCCCTCGATTAAGCGCAAATAGGCATGATTCCGTTGGCTCTCCTAGACATCGTTTTTATCCCGGCCTATCAGATTTCGTCGTCCTAGATGTAAAACACAGTAGGTACACTGTGAGAAAACTCGCAACAGTCGTACCGGAGAAACGGAAAATGCAAGACCAATAGTATTACATATTTAAATCTTTATGCTACGCCTCGATTACGTCGGAAAGAAACATATAGTTAATTTTTTGATTAGATTTAACACAATTCTACGTAAAGATACGACGATAATACCATTGTACTGGTTTTCAACTCATTTTCACTTCGAATCGCTATTATAATTGGCGTCACTGCAAGGTGAAATGTATGAGTCGTTTGCCAGTGGTCCATAAAGAATGATGTATTGTGCGTATTTCCAGTACATTAAATGTAACTGTTAGGTTATCGCGCTACAAGACAAAACTGACGGCTGACAGTTAGCTTACTCATAAAAACAAAAAGCTTAATACTTATGTCGATCGATCGAACGCGAATAATATAGTCATTTTGTATCGTTGTTGAAAATATTACAAGATGGTAATCTTAGTTGGATGGTTGGTTCAATGAAGGTGAATACCCTTGACAGGACTGGTAATGGAGGGATCATTTCACCATTTGAGTAATGGCACGGTATTACAGTGCTGGTACTACATACTTGCATAAATTATAAAGTGCTGATTGCCTGGCAATATTAAGTCATCGCAATGGGGCTACATACTGCCATTGATTTTATATACTGCTTTCACGATTTTAATGTGATACAATATTGCAGTAATAAATGGCGCGGTTGCATTCAAAAGTATTGGCAGGACGCATCTCACTGCAGCACAGTGGTACAATAATGATACGTAAATGTAGTCAGTTTAGTGCATAAATGCAGAGCTTTTATAATACTGTCAGACTTGTAAAGTCGGCAACGACGTTTTACATACCAGAAATTGCCATACACCATTATTCTACATACATTATCGAACATGGTGACACGTCTGATTAGAACCGTGTCCTTATTTGGCCATTATTTTGGTCATGAAGATCGTTATTTAAGGAGCTCACAATTTTGTTTTTTTCTCATTGTACACCCTTAGTTTCATTATAAGTTGTTTGTGCAAGACTAGCCCGGGTGCGTCGCGGTCGCTGCCATTGCTGCACTATGCGGTGAGAGGTAGACCAAGTAAGTAGAATAAAGCAGCGCATTCTGTTCCCGTTTTAATAATGGTCGGTAGGGGAATGGGAAGCAGGAAAAGAGCGCCGCAACAAAGGCGACACCTTCCTCCGTCCAACCTCTTGTCTTTATATTAACTACGCGAGGTTCTACACATTCGTAAATGCATAGAAAGAACATATATCTGATATAGAAAAGGATAGGAAATTGCAAATGCAAACATTTTTTTGGGGTATATTTACTACTTCTGAAACTTTAAAAGTCGCAAACTACGAGGCTAGCATTAAACTCAGTATTCGCTAAAATTCGGTGTCTATTCAGGATGAAATTCATGCAAGGCATTTAATTTCCGCCAAAAAGGCATTGCTATACCACTGTCCTACATTAGTAACGAAAGTTTCAGATAAGTAATATTTCGACAATATTGTATTCGACGCTTCTATTCCAATATTCAATTACAATATACAGAGAGAAAGTTCCCCCCTGAGAGTTCTTGTACATCGTACACAACTCACGTGTGGAGCCCATGGCTTGTCCTGGTCACCAACTTTGCACTTAAAGTAGAGTTCATATGCTCGTTTCTCCAAAACAGTCATGGTTTTCCTTTGAGAAATTAGTGTAAACTCACCGCACGTGTAACAGAAATTTTCCGCACTATTTTTGCACTTTCGAGGCTTAAAAATCCAGGACACCTTAGGGGAAGGATGAATAATAACTAAAAAAATACAAACCTTCTTCTCGATCAATTTACTAATGTCATCCACCATCTCCTGTAGGACCAAGGCTTCTAATTTTTTTTATTCAAATATATCTAGACATAATTATATTATGAATATTCATAAAAGGCCCCAACAGCTGCAACATCAATGTCATCCATTATCGTTGGCGGAACAAGAGGGACTGGCCACTCGTACAAGAGTACACGAGCATGTACACATCTACCTCGGCCAGTCAAGTCTTGAACGAGTACCTCGGCCAAGCGCCTCGACTGTGTGTATTTCCGGCATTATGATTTTATAAAATCATTACATTTATGCGGTAAAGTATCAAAAAGTGTGCGATACTATTTCCAAATCGACCTTTATTATAGCAATATTGTGCAATATAGAATGAAACGCCACTAAAAAACATATTTCGGCAAAGTGATAATAGATGCCTCTCTGAAATTAGCGATTCGTTTATAGACTGTTGATATTAATACTGTTATGATTATAATAATATTGTCTGTGTTTTGTCCCAGTGGCGAGACAGATTCCTGTTGCAGTATTCCAGCGTGGCCTTCCATTACGCCCCTTATTGTCATCTAGGTATCAATATTTTAATATTTTTTTGTAGAAAATGTTAAGCTTCAAATATACCACCAACTACAAAAAACTAAAATGTAACGCCATATGTGATGAGTGTGGTGGCCCTCAATATTGAGAACTAGATGAGTTCAGTAGACATATAAGAATAAGTAAATTTGGGGTCGGTTCGCTAGTTGCCTAGTACACCGCACCTCTACCTTCAGGTACTACATGAGTATTCAGAATATGGTCTTGTTAGGTCCAGGTCTAGTCCATCCGCTAGGACGCAGGACGGAATCTATTGCTTTCTCTCTTTCAGAAACCCTACATAATAACTTCAATATTTGGTTGTTAAATATGTCAAATGGACTCCGATCGATCATCGTTCATATGTCGATTCAGACGATTTTATACGTAATGTTTTAAATATTTAAAAGAGGTCATTTTTTTATATTTAAGAAAGGCTTTATGTCTGGACATAAATTGTGCCAAGTGAATTTGTACGTCAAATGAATTTTGATTATAATTAAAAGTGACTAACAGACAATTTAAGTCTGCAGCCTAATTCAGTAATTTGTCAGTGAAAACGTATCGTGATTATTTACTTTTTGGCCCGTCGCGTCAATAGTATTACATGACATGTAGAATGATGCGTGATGTGCGTTTGTTTTTCCGAAGAATTCCCGCCGTCTGATCTTAATCAAATTTAGGTATATCAGCATTATCAGATGACAGCGAATTTGATCCGAGTTATAAATATATCGTTATACCGCTAATTTTCTTATAAATAACAAATAAGTAAGTGCATATGCTTTGTTGTTTTTCATGGGACTAAATACCTTATAATTAGGACGTTACTGCCTTGTTATATATACTATTATAGAATATTATATTGTCGTTATTATGATAAAATGTATTTTTAAAATGAAAAGGTTTCCTTGGGCCATCCTATGCACTAATATATTCAACTGACTCAATATATGCTAATCGACATGTAGATACTTTGTCACTATTTCACTTTTTTTTACAAAAACATTTTTTTTTATAACACTTTTTTTTATAACACTTTTTTTTACAAAAAAATAATATTCAGTTGACACCTGAAGAGTACCTTCTTAAATCAGTCAGAGGACAGTAACCCGGTGGAGTTCAGTGTCAAACGCCTAAAATGCTTATCTCTGCACGTCCAAAGCACTTACGCCGCCCGTCACTCATGCGAATGTTCACTTTTCTTTATGACACCCTCAAGGCGTGATTACGGGGTCGAAACTCTGCGAGGCAAGAAAACACGGGTATCAATTTCGTTACGTATGCTTTAAGATTTCCTCAGAGAGTACACACATCCTCTTTACAAGTCATTTATCGTTTATAACTTTTGCAATATTCCGTGTGTTATTTTTTTCAGATATAATAAGGGTTGAAGGGTACCGTAGTACAGCGGTTCCCAAATTTTTGGATACGGAACCCTTATACCCTTATACGGGCGAACCCGGCCACTCCGGGGCGTTTCAACGGACTTTATCGCTATATCGTCCCGGAGGGAAACACAGAGACTTGGTGGACGAAGACAAATCTACGTGCCAAGCTCAACCACTGCCCGTCAGAGTCCAACATGTTGACGACTTTCAGACGGTTTTGAATAAAAACAATTTCGTAATTTTTAACAGACAACCCACACCAATCATACCATGACTTCCTAAAATTGTATCTGTTAGCGATGTATACCTCAATTCCTATAACACAGTCAACTACAACGCAATCAAAAACTTTTAACGATTGGGCAACGCCGAGAATTAAGAGGTCCAGACAGCAAATGTTGCATCTAAATGAAATCCAAAAAGAAATTAATGACAGCTTTGTTCTTGGTTATATTAGAGGATATAAATAATATACAAAAAAGTGGTATAGGTTACCAAGCAGAAATACTTAAAATATTGTATTGATAATGCTGATAACAAAATTAGGGTGGCCTGGAATATCATCAACAAAGAGTATGGGCTCCAGGTGCCAGTCAATAACGAACTACTTCTCAAAATCGGGGGGGGGGGTGCATATAGACGAAGCGGCAACAGTCGCAGAATATTTTATATACGGTGTCATACAACTAGAAACTTTAGTGATTTGAACACAGCAAACTACACAGCTTTAAGCTTACTTGAGACCTATTTCAATAGAAACACAAGGCCGTTGTGGTTTTCTCTAACCACTTCTGACGAAATAAGTCGCTAAATATATAAAATGTGAAAATTCACCTGATATGTAGAATATATTCACAACAATTCTTAAGAGTTTGACTGTCGTGTGAAGAGAGAGACTAGGATCGCTGACGAATTGTCTGGTATTTTAATCATTGTTTGGAATATGGATTCATTCCCACGGAATTGTAAATGGCAAAAGTGATACCATTATATAAAAAGGGACGTTTTAAAACCATGTATAATTACGACACTATATCACTTTTTCCAGTTTTTAGCAAGATTCTAGAAAAAACTATTCTCGCGAGATTGACTAATTTCGTTTCAGAAAATAATATTCTCAACATAAAATGATTTGGCTTCCAAAAACTCTCAACCCAAGATGCCATTGCTAATCTCATAAAAAAGCACTACTGAACCTTGACAGTAGTAAGAAAACAGTTGGGATTTTATGTCATTACTCTAAGGCTTTTGATTGTGTAGAGCATTCCATTCTACTAGGGAAACTGGAACACTATGGGATTAGAAATAGGGAACTAAGGTCCATACTGTCATACTTACAAGATCGTACACAGAGTACGCAAGTCAGAAATAGCCAAAGCACCCCGTAAATTATTTCCAAAGGTGTTCCTCAAGGATCTATACCCGGCCTGTTTATTTTTCTCGTATACATATACGACTTCCCCGATTGTATCAGATCCATGGATATGAAATCACTCTATTCGCCGATGACACAACCCTTCTTTTTGGCAATAAAAACAGAGACGAGCTGGTGCGAAGGGCAAATGAAACCAAGTTAGGCTGTCTGGTTCCAAGTTAATGAACTCTCATTAAATGTTTCAAAATCTAAAGCTATGTGTTTTTCTTTGTAGCCGTCCGACTCTAATAATAAAGCCTCTAATAATATAGCCTAATTCTTTGGAACAGACAAATTGGAAAACGTCCATTCCACTAAATTCCTAGGTTTACAAATCGACCAGAAATTACAATGGTCCGATCACCAAGAAGAACTTAGTAAAAAGCTATCCAATGCCATTTACGCAATAAAAAGATTAGACATATATGCGGCGTTGAGGCTGTTAAGTCTGTTTACTTTGTTTATTTTCATTTCCTGATGAATATTCTGGGGAATGGCAGCAAATTCGAAGAGAATTTTTATCTTTCAAAAAAGGGCAGAATGTCGTCTTTACAGTGCTTCTCTGAGAACTTCGTGTGAGAATGTTTTCATCAAGTAGAGAATCATAATGAAGTACTCGTTCTACATCAACCAGAATAATATATTCACTCGTAAACATAGATCGGAGATCCCGACGAATGGTGATTTCCATCAACACAATACTAGAAATAAATTTAACCTACATCTAAATATGTAATGGTTTATTTCACCAAAGTCTTTGTTTTTCATAATAAGTTCCCTGCGCATTTCAGAAGTCATAGAAAGAATCAATTTAAAAAAATATAGTCAATAGATTAGTCAAAAATCCAATATACGACATAAGAGATTGGGATAATATGGAATCCATATTCCAAGAAGATAATGCTGATAAATATCATGATAGCTGACACTTGCCTACGAGCGTAATGCTTAGTTTTATCGACAAAGGCTTTATTGTTAAATTAGACCATGGTTTTACATTTTGTAATTTTAAATATTTGAATATCTATTTTTATGACCATATATAATGGTGGACTATTTATATTTTATTGTCATTATTTAATCAGCCATTTTCATTATTACATTTTTCCTTACAATGTATGATTCTGACAAGGCCTATAAACTCTTTAAATTTGTACACCCACAACTATCACAATAGTTACATAATTACATTATTGAGAATATTACATGAAATGACGCATCCAAGTGTAGGGATGCCTACCTACAGAAGTAGAATGAATTGTATTTTGGGAATGTCAACTACTACGGGCGAGCCCGTCCACCCCGGAGCGTTTTAACGAAATTGATCGTTCTATCGCCCCGAGGCGAATCTACCTATCAAGCTCCACCTAGGCCCGTAAGAGACCAACTCCTTGCCGCTGGGCACTGGGAATGTTCAACCCCAGTGGGGATCCTCGCGCCCTTACTACCAGATGCGGATCAGATTCCTCCGATCCCCCGTCTGGTCAAAGGTCCGAGGTCGCTTGCGCGGTC
>JAOPUG010000333.1:140306-154516 GCA_027564375.1 Micropterix facetella | reverse complement strand
GACACGAACCCTAAATCTTATTGGGTTTTTCCATCCACAAATAAAACGGATCGGTGAAAGAACTTTCGAAATCGGATGTATTCTTGAGATATCGTTAACACAGACATTTTTCTGGTTCAAAAAGTTCTGAAATGCGGAGAAATTTGTTTTTGAGCAAAATCTATATTTGCAGTGAATTCAGTACCAACATTTCATTTAAATCAAATAATTTTGTTGCTTACTAATCTATCAAGAGTCAGGCGTAAATGAAGTTACCTACCTAAATTGAACGAAGAACATACATATTTGAGGAAAAATGCAATTTTATTAGAAAACATAGACTTAAAAAAATCATAATACTATTTTACATTACATTAAACGATTTGACTACTAAACATTTTTATTATTACTATTATATTTAACAGGCAGGCAACTTAAGCTAATAAGCCTGAGTCCGTGCTTGCATTCCAGTTTTTGTGGAATAAGTCTAGTTATTTTTAAAGTCATTGACATTTTTGGCACTGATCACTTCACCAGGAAGAGCATTCCTGAGGAAATGTTTCTTAGGATTTGAATGGAATGATTCACGCTGGAGTTTTAGATAATGACCAAGCAGCTGTGTGTTGGTGTTCATGGTGTAGATAGTATGCAACTCAGGGATGTCATACGATGCTCTCAGGATCTTATATGTCTCGATCATGTCACCTCATGCTCTGCATTGCTCTAGAGTGGTCAAATCGAAAGCCGTCAATCTTTCCTCATATGTTAGATGCTTCAAGTTAAAAGGCATTTTAGTCGCTCTTTGCTGGACCTTCTCTAGAAGATCGATATTTTACCTTAATTAAGGGTTCTTGATCTGATAGGCGTGTTCCAAAATGGGTCTCACAAATGACTTATAGATTTTCAGCATCAGGTCATTTGTAATATGATGAAAAGCTCTCCGAATGAGGAACAATAGAGAGTTTGCCTTTTTTACTATTGCAGTCACATTTTAAGTCTTGGGTGACTATTAAGCCAAGATCCTTTTGTGATTTCACAATACGAAGACGAATCTTTTCCAGAAAGTATGTTTTCTTAGGGTTCTTTTTCCCAAAATGAAGAACACATTTTTCAGCATTCAGAGTTAGAAGCCTTCAGAGTCCACGCGCTGAGTTCGTCGAGGTCATTCTGTAAGCTGCAGCTGCTGAGTAATGGATTTGCATATATCTTCGTTTCGTCTGCGTAAAGACTCATGCTTGATGATATACTGTTTCGTAGGTCTATCAAGTATAGAACGAATAACACTGGCCCTAAGACGGATCCCTGCGGGACACCGCTGAGGACATTATATGAGTCCGATAAAGCCGCTTCCACCCTTACTTGGAAGGTGCGATTGGTAAGGAAATCTGCAATCCATCTCAAAACATTTCCTCTTATCCCCAGATGCTCAAGCTTTAACAGGAGGCGGTTAATAGGAACTCTGTCGAAGGCCTTCTCGTAATCCAGGTATATTACATCTATTGGATCTCCCTTATCCCAGCTTGATGTCCACTTGTTGAGACATTGAATGAGATTTGTAACAACAGATCGACCTGGCACAAATCCGTGTTGTTCTTCATTGATGATGTTCTGCTGGGACAGGAAAACCCGCAGTTCTTTGATGATGATTCGCTCCATGACCTTACAGATTATGCTGGTGAGGCTAATGGGACGATAGTTGAACGCACTCAGCTTGTCACCCTTCTTGTAAATTGGCACCACCACTGCGTGCTTCCAGTCCGAAGGCACTTTGCCAGTGCATAATGATTGTTGCATCAATTTAGCGAGGGGCAAACTTAAAGTTGAGGCGCAATTTTTTAAGAGCACAGACGGTAGATTATCAGCACCCATTGCAGAGTCTGTATTTAGCATTTTCAGTTGCGATTCAACAATTTCTGTTGTGATGGATACTGATTCGAATGACTTTTCCACCCTCGGCAATGCATTTATGGGCAACAGTGGTCCGGCAGGCATGGGGCGAGATCATGTTAAAAAATGCCCTCATTGGAGGTATTGACCTTACGGAGCTATAGTTTCATAAGATGTCAATATGTTGGTCTGATTTCATCATCCCAGTGACTGGCATGATTGATCCAGTGCCATGATAGGAGAAGCAACCACAAAACACCTTCTTCGTAGGGTGCTTTACTCTCTGTTCCAAGTGAGCAGCAGAAATAGGATCGCTAGCTGATCGCCGCACGAACTACATGCTGTCTCTGCACAACAAAATGTGTTTCATCGGAGAAGAGAATTTATGCCAGTCTTCAGTTGTCCAGTGCTGGTATTTCTTGGCCCAAGCTAAGTGCTTATTCATCATCACAGTGGTCAGAAGCTGCTTCTTAATTGGCTTCAAAACAAAACAATCTTGGCGAAATAACAATAGATTTCTAACAGAGACCACACAAACATAACCTATAATACGTCCATTTGATACTTTTCATGTGGTCAAATAACTGACAGGTTAAAAACTGACATTGCCCGAATAAAAAATATCTCAGTAAAACGCCAGAAACAAAAAAACTAAAATGGGTCGCTTGTTCCAAGTAATACGCACAGTACTGTAATTGCTGGAACGGTTAAGCCCGCAGTTGACATTTTTCACATTTCGGGTCGTTGTTAATAGTAGCTTTACTAGATTTGGTGATGCGTTTTTATCACACTCGTATGTAATACGGATACGTTTTTGTTAATGATTGCAGAAGCTATTTTTGCAAGATTAAAATATTAAGATTGCCACATTTTTAAGGTAATAATTACAATATTTGTTATGTGTTTTTCTCCAAAACTGCAAAATTTTGAACATTAAAATATGTCAATTATTATTGTTTATAGACAGGTAACGTGTTTTTTTTTTTTTTATAAAAGCTAGTTGGACGTTTGAAGCTTTGGTGTATGCTCAGAATATCCAGAGAGTGGCCCGAGGCTAGGTACTCAGAAAGCCTAGGTAGACATGCTTCCTCTTTCCAGGCAGAGTTGTATGCCATCTAAAACGAGACCGAGCTATGAAGATTTTGTTTTGAAAAGTTTTGCTTTCTGTGTTAATATAGAACACTAATACAATCAAGGAGCCGAGCCATGAAAAGACAGGTTCTGGACCCAAGTAAGATTAAAAAAATTGATTCCACAAAAATAAAAGTGTATCTAAGCAACTAACCTAATCTAAAATTGATGTCGCAGATTTCCAAATTTCGTAATAAAAAAAGGAGCCACTTTTTCGAAATCTGCATATCTTTGTGGCGAATGCAAATCAGTATAAGATCGAAGGTTGCATCGAATGCATCATACCAAGCAAAATAATTTAAAATATGACGACATACCAATGACAGAATGCCTATTATCCAGTCTAGGACCCGGATAATTGGAATTCTACCATATTCAACATTCCTAACAACATCAAATGTCCTCATTACTTAATTATAAGAAAAGTATTCTTCAATCTACATACTTAAATTTCCTAAAAATAACTTTACAATTCTACAGAATACCAAAGAAATCTAAATATAAATACATGCAACTAATAAAATTAAAAGGATTTCAATAAAGAGAGTTTCTCACACTTTCATTGGAATACAAATTTAATAATAGGTTTGATTTGAATAACAGTAACAGCCTGCACTGATAAAATTGAGAACATATTATGTTTAAAGGAGCTTTATAATCCAATTCAGCCTTTTGAGTCATAATAATTTGCAGTACCGCCTATTATTTACGAGCAATATTTGTCTTTTCTCTTTTTGAGAGTTTAACTGCTGGGCAATGTGAAAGCATGGCAAAAACACGATGACATGGTTAAACGACTTGTCATCCAATCAGTCTAATCTCAATATATTAATGACCAGAGGTGAATTTAGTAAAGCAAGAATAAATCGGTCTGCTGATATCCTCGTATGGTTAAAAGAATTTATTTTCCCACTGCTGAAAAGAGAAAAGAATTTCCGACTTTTTCCAATTTGATATATCTACTGAAGACACCTGGAATATTACAATATTCACATGGGAGGTAGAAAAGTTTTCGGTCTAACAGTGAAAGCCAATGTTTTCATTGAAAATTTTATTTTTTAACATAATCCCCTTGATCTAAACACAATTTTGATATAGTTTCTTCAATGCTTCGATCCCATGGAATACCAGTTTGGATCTTTGCCAATAAAGTACTTGGAAATGGTGGTTGGACCTCACATCGAACAAAAATCGCTTGCCTTTCATGTCTTTATTCAGGTTTAGAAAGAGGAAATTGTCACTGGGGGCCAAGTCTGGTGAATACGGTGGGTAAGTGATCACTTCGAAGCCACAATCCTTCAGTACACCCATTGCAGCATGTGACTTGTAAACCAGTGCATTGCCTTGCAAAATTAGCACATCCCGATCGATAAGTCCATGTCTTTTCTCAAGGATGGTATCGCATAATTTTTAAATAAATTAGGGTAACAAACGCCTACGATTGTGGTTTTATTCGGCAAATACTCAATTACTATTATTCCCTTGGCATCCCAAAAAACTATGATCATGCCGGCACCGAGTGAGGCTTTGCGCTCAAGTTCCACATTGTCGGCACTGCATGCTTTTTTGTTTGGACTCAGGATAATAGTGTTGCATCCATGTCTCATCATGAAATTCGACAAAAAACAATTTCCAAATCGACCTTGCGCCAATCGCAGCCATCAGTTTTTGCATTTGTTTTCAACCGTGATCATTTTGGGTACCCAACGGCAATTGACCTTATTTATGACCAATTTTTCATGCAAGATTCCCAACACTCTTTCAATTGAGATGTTTAAAATCTCAGTTGATTGTTTCTTAGTTAATTGATTGTTCTCAATTTTGGCATTTCATCCGGAAGATTCCAAATTCTAATCGGAGCGCCATCTCTATGTTAGTCTGAAAACTTTACTACCTACCTGTGTAACTTGTACTTAGAAAATGCATTTCTAAAATAATTCAAATTCCATTATTACATATAGAATTCCATAGTATTGTGCCTAAATATGGCTTTCTCCATTGTTACTAATAGCCCGATAAAATTAGACAAATCAGCTCAAATAATTCACGCAGTTTTAAAAAGAGCTAAGTTGTTCCGTTGAGCATACTGAAAGTCCCCTAAGGTGGGAGGTAAGTCAAGTGGTGAGCGGATGTTAAACAATGTCTCTTCAGTTTTTCGCAGATATTTTGAAAACTTAGCATTATGACTACTTCTATGAAAATAAACTACACAAAATTTCCCCCAAAAAAGTCTCATTATCTCGTCACTTTAGGATAAATACATTATGAGCAGCGAGGAGGTCAATTTTGGCAAAAAGCAGTGCCTGACTGCAAGGGGCGGACACCGTGAAGCGCCGTTACTTTTTATCCACTTAAACCTTCTGTTACCCTATGGTATTTGTCCTATAGTAAATAAGAATCAAACTTAACTAATAGGAAATTGTATGTAGTTTATTAAGAGGTATCTGTTAAAAACTGAAGAATAGGGTAATTCAACACCCACCCCTCGGGGATTTTCATAGGGACATCTTGATGTATAACTGCACTGATTTTCAAAACTAAGTGAATTATTTGGACTGACTATTTATTTTTGGGCTAATTTGCTCGGTTTAAAAGTATTTAAAATTAAACTAAAGTGATAATCAGAACTCTTAAACCTCACTGTCAGAAAAGATGATGATTTTGTATTCCATAAGAAAAAGAATCGTTAGGTTTGAGAATCCTAGATGGGAGATATAAAATGCCGGAATGGCAGAATTCAGTAATAGCATTTCAGCATTTTGAATATATCCAATTATTAGGATTATGACGAGCCAGTATGCAGACTGATCAATTAAGTGCCAATAATTATTATATAAAACTCTCCTTATTTATATCCACATACATTTGGGAGACAAAAATGAAGATATGCATACCCGAGAGCAAGGAGCGTGCCAGCATACTATTCTCATATTGAGGATGAGGAACTGGCAGGGGAACATCGATGCACTGTTCTTCCTCAGAGGGATTTGTCCCCGTATTATTTTCACTATCTTCTTCGGCCGCACGAGGCGTTGCCTCCACCAATTCACACTTAATCTGAAAAAAAAAAACAAACATTCTCGCATTCGGAACGAAATCATATAAATCCTAAAAACTAAATATTTTCAGTACAATCGGTGAGATATTAAGGATATTTGCTAAGCGGAAGTCTTGAGTATAATTTTATGGCCGCATGTGATATTAGAGAAAGGTTTAGACATTTTCAAAGATATCAAATTGGTGCTTCTAGCATCCAAGAGCCACAGGCGGGTATCCAACCTAATAGGTGAATGACATGAGATCCCCCAAGAGATCGCACAGGATAACAGAATGAGCCTTACGGGGTGAAGGGACAAGGTTAAGTCAGGGGTAATGAGGAGGTAGACCGACTCGTACGACAGGGATCGTCTAACTCTCCAATTGGCCCTGAGTCGATACTATTCGCAGAGGGATACACGAAGACCGCACTGTGAGACAGAACCACAGATTGGGTTAAAGAAAGGTGGAGAGGAACAATGCAGGGCAAGCAAGGCGTGCCATTAGGGAACACACTCTTAGACTGTCAATAATGCCCAAAACTTTCAAGGAACAATTTACAGAAAATGGTGGGACTGCTAACAGGGCACTGCCGCACTCTACAAATACCTTGTCGCTCTTGGGATAATGGAAGATTCCACTTACAGCGGCTGTCGAGTGGCAGAGTGTCAGCGGAGCACGTGGTGAGCGCGTGTCTATCTTTCGCTATCAGAAGAGAGAAGTAATGGGCGCAAATGAGGTGACTATGGCCGATGTGTGAAGCTTCCTAGCGTCGTGGGCTCTGCAACTGGTCTCTTAGGTAGACCGGTTGCAGGATCTGTATCTTGAGAATACTAACCGTTATCGAGGTCAGCTACAGTGGTCCTTATCGAAGGACTAAGTGTGAGTGGTCACCCACCTCTCCTCGCTTATCATCATTATCATTTATATTGAGATATATAGCGAGAGCTGATTGCATCCTAAATAAATAGATTAGTTTGCTTACGGCTACTGGTTGCAGGTCAGGTTCTGTCTTAATATTAAAGTCCGTCCTTCGGTCGGAGGGAAGCGTGGATTTATCCGTCTCTCCGGAGTCACAGCTCTCAGATAAAATTGGATCTGCGAAGACGGATGGAAAAGTGTCCGTTTGCTCTGCTAAACTTTTATATTTCTTGCTGTGGTCTGAGAAGACGCTATCGGAGAATCTGTCAGTAGCGCTGTTTCTTCGCCGCTTCACCGCACCCGCTGTTATTAGTCTAGATGGCGATTTAGATGAAATTGTTATGTGGCCGCACCGGTTTTGTCCGAGCGGGCGACTCCATGGATTTTGTAGCAACTCATTTCCCTGTAAATAGAGAAATACGATATTATGCGGCTATACTGTTTGAAATAAATAGATAATTAGAACAAATTAACTCCCTCTGAACTCTCTACGTTTACTTATCCAAACTAATTGGAGGAGATGGGTGTTAGGAGTACCTATTGATATACATATTTGGATAATCGATCAGATACATTTGTCAACAAAACCATATGTTTTTAATAGAAGAAAACATTTTTATGTTGCTAAAGAGTCCTCTTGCTATAGATATTCATAATTAAAAGTAAATCCATCAAATGTATAAATTAAACTAGCTAAATTATTTATACACGAATTACATTAATAAATAATACAGGCGGTGAAAAAACGACACTAAATGAGTTTAGTTTCGGTATGATTGCTCCAAGCACTCTTCAGGTTAAAGGACAGTGGTAGGTTACCTAACTAAAGGTGCATTCTTTTTAGGGAATGCGAAGGCTTTTATTCCAACTCAAACGGAACACATTTTAGTTGCTGAAGTTGCTGCATTGACCATATGCCAAAAATGAACGAAGGCAGCTGTCATATGTCAAAATAATAGTAGATAAAGTGTTTACAGTTTAATATTTTGGGAGTTTCATGATTCTGGCCATTAAAAAGAAATAATGGTAGGTCATACAAATTTGGGATATTGCACAAGAAATACTACCCTAAATGATAAATTTATTTGTGAGCATAAAATAATAATAGATACTAAAAACTTTCTTTTTCTGTGAATACTCAAAAAACAAAAAATAAAAATATCTTTATTATCTATTTCTATGGTGGTTTATTGCACAAAATGTTCAATTATATTAAAAATGTATACCTAAAGAATAACACTTCATCGAAACAAATACAGATCTGCAAGTTTAGTGTTTTCATTGCTTACAACACCAATTTCTCTTGCTACTATATTTTACGGTGCAACAACCAATGCGATGGCGATTTGACGTTTAGATATAAAAATCATTCAGAGAGCCTAAGGGGGCCTGGCCTCGGTATAGATATTCATACCATCAATTATGAACATTTTTTGATATCTTATTATACTTTAACAACTCTAGAATACATTAAAAATAGGAAAATTGAGTTTTATATATTTTTTTTATTTGTGCAGAGATGATTGATAATGAAAAATGGAAATGTTATTAAA
Organism: Micropterix facetella; assembly: GCA_027564375.1. Taxonomy (NCBI): domain Eukaryota; kingdom Metazoa; phylum Arthropoda; class Insecta; order Lepidoptera; family Micropterigidae; genus Micropterix; species Micropterix facetella. Next base: position 146,009 of record JAOPUG010000333.1, on the reverse strand, counting down.
TTGATTTTGTATGATTTGTTTAATTTTTATGAATCTTTGTTTAATTTTTATGAAAACGGAAACTTTTGCATCACGTCTTTTTCGCTATTTTATCATGTTCTCGAATTTATCCGGCTGGTAATTTCTTATGGATAGGCATTTCTGAATTAGTTTTTCTAGTATTTATTTAGTTTTATTTTTAAAAGCAGCTGGTTTTTAAAAGCAGTTGGTTTTGAAAACACAATTTTCCTAAGTTAATATTTTTTAACGTGTTCTAGAGTTTTTAAAGTATAATAAGCATTCAAACAATATTCATAATTGATGTGGTGAAATTCTATATTGCAACCCTAAAGGGAATGCACCTTACTTATGTCTTTACTCTTAAAAATATTGTGACTAATTTAGCAGATTTGACTCGCCTCTTGATTAGCGTCTCCGGAGAGACCTTTGATTTGCAGCAAAGCAGCCGTATGCAGGAAAGAGGGCAGCTTACTTTCCTCGATGAACACCTCCCCCTGGTACATGTATGAGAGCAGGTTTAGAATGTCCTCTGCGAGTACGTCCTTCAGAATGATGATTGGGTGCTGGCAAGGATTATCCTGAGAAATGCGAACGTACTTACATGTCTAGATTTACATATTTACTTATCCGAAAGTGCGAGATAAGAGGCGAAGGCGAATCGCGGCCGTTACCTTGAAAACGGATCGAAAATACGGACTGCAGGCGGACAGTATGACTTTGTGGGCCTTGATACTTTTGCCTTGACAAGTGAGCGTGACATCGACGAGGTCCTCGGACGCCTTGAGCGACTCCAGCGCCGACACAATATTTGACTGGAAGTTGTTCCAGCGTAGGCAGAACTGCTCGGCCATCTCCCGGCTCTCAGTCTCTCGCTTTTAACGTTCGCCTCGCCACGGACACAAACACTACGATTCGCAGGCGATCCTCCCGGCCCGCGATATCATAATATTAACTATCGCCTCTGAGTAAACGCGCCAAGGTGACGCGACGCGACGCCTGGGGGACGAATCAACGCGTCGACTCCACTCTCGAGATATTTTTTGCCCGATAGAAGCACGGCCGGCGAAATAAAACGGCCATCGAAGCGACACACCGACAAAACAAACCAAAAACACAACACGGGCGAACGAAGCGAAATGTGGTTAGTACTTTTTCACATGCAAAATTTTTAACGTTTACCTTACCGAACAGAACTTAGCCACGTTAGGAATCGATGGTGTTGCCTTTAGTGCAACGACCTTTTAAATCTCTGCCTTTTCGTACATACAATACGTAATTTTATGTATTTATTTATAGGTTAAAAATACTGTTTTTTCCTAGGAGATTCAATAAACAGCTCGCGTTCGTCGTGCCAATGTTGCCTTTAGTTTTAAAAACGAAACTATATTCTCTGTTGCTATTAAATGTAATTTTATGTATTCATTTACTAATTAAAAATGCAAATGCACAAAATATTTATTTAAGTCGAAGAAATGTTTATATTTACGGCAATGGAAACATTGATCGTTTTGACAGTTGACATTTTTATTTATTTGTTTAACAAATTATTATGTACTGGAACATCAATAATGTGAATAGATAAATTGGCAAACAGTGGATAGCATTATTTTGATTTTTGTAGGAGAAAAAATGACTTCTTTGACATATATAACTCCGTCTTTGAAGTATGCGGTTATGTATTCCTGCATGGAGTACCTACATGTACCGAGAATGTATGGGCTACCATTCCGTAATCTTCTTTAAAGCGATGCAAGAACTCCATTAACATTATATTGCGTCTTCTTTTGTAGACCCAGAAACTACTCTGTTAATATATCGGCGGCTCATAATGGCTACGTGTAGTTTGGACTATAATAGCCGTTGTGTTTTGGTCGGCCCAGCTGGCGGAGCAACTCCTATTCAGGAGCCTCCCCGAAGAGGGACCAACCCGGCGAACCCGCTGTGCGGCGGACCTGGGGACGGGAACTCGGGAATGAGCTGGACAGCTGGCGCATGGGGCGGGCAACCGGCCGTTTTGTCACTGACTGATTCTGAGGAGTTTAGAAGTGTACGCTTCTTAAGACAACGGGGGTAAATAGGTACCTCTAATGCTTATCCATAGATATGATAGTGAGGGCCATCCGATCTCGGGTGATAGTTGCCGGGCAAAGGCCGCCCCGTATCCGCTACATTCCAGTTAGGAATATCGCTTTAGAGGTAGAGGTCCGTGCAAACGACCTCAGACCTGTGACCAGCCGGGCATTGTAGGAATCTGATCCATATCTGGTAGTACGCTGGGTTTGAAAATTTCCAGTGCCTCGCGGTTTGGAGTTGGAATCGTACGGGCCTAGGTGGAGCTTGGTATGTAGATGTATTTACATCCAAATCTCTGTGTTTCGCCTCGGGGTGATAGAAAGATAAATTTCGTTAAAACGCTCCTGGGTGGACGGGTTCGCCCATAGCAGTTGACATTCTTCAATGTAGAAAAGTATTTGTAATAGTAATTTTCTAAATAAAGTGGTTTTTTTAAGACCCCTTTAGTTCGATTGTTATGGGAAGAAATAAAGATCGACCTTGCTTGTTTTATGATCGCCTTGCAAATCTTTGTTTGCATTTATAGATATACAAAACGGCGAGCACATTGCCAATCTTCAATATCCAACAGCTCTCCTACACTAATAGCAGGGTATAGCAGCGCGGCGTATAAAGAGGAGAAATTACATTTTTAAACCTACATAAATAGTAAATCAAAATTATCTTACGACTAATAAATGCCCGAGGGGAGGATGCTGGAAGGGGGAGAATAGGCAAATGGAAAACAGGTTAAACGTGAAGAGATAACAGTTTTTAAGGTGAGTCTTGAAAGATGGTACCGAAGGTGAGTTTCTTGTATTTTCTGGTAGATCGTTTCAGAGCCTTGAACTTCACGCGTGAACACTGAAATAGTAAGTCAAAAAGTCAGTAGGTACTAACTAATTTTTTATATTTTTTTCGAGGCTGATCGGAACTTACGACCGCGGGAATTAATTGGTTCGAAAAACTCGAACAAGTAGGTTGGTCACGATAAGAAGAGATCAGGAAACAGAAGAACAATAATATGGACATTTCTTCTTTCGCGTATTTGCAGCCACATTGGTCATACTCTATATTCGGACAAGTGATCATACCTCCTTAGACCGAAATTGAACCGAATGAATAAATTCTGCTATCATTCCAGGTTATTGAACAGTTACACTTATAAGTCGAGGTAAACCACATTTGCATGTCGAGAATAGGTAGAAGGAGCAACTGTGCAAGAGTTATTTTGGTTTTGTTAGGGGATGGACATAACGAAAAATCTGGTATGCGGGTAATGAAAGGAAGTATAAAAAAATAATATGCGCAAGCAAGTCGCCGCTTAAACCATCTGTTCCCACGGCCTTCGACTTTAGCGGCTTAAAAATAAGTAACACAAAATTACATGTAGACAGATAATCGGGTACACGAGAGTTGGAGATCAGCGATAACGCGAGGAATTTTGTTCCACTCTTGATTATGACAGGGAGTTTAAAGGATTCAGCATTTGCTTTATTCACGTCGGGATCCAGGTCGATGGAGCCCTTAGACCTTTCGATACTAAGGGCATTCAATGTTTTCCATGTATCTTTAGGTGAGCAGTTTGGCAGATCCTCGTAGATATATGCAGATCCTCGTAGATATATGCAGATCCTCGTAGATGTAGTATTTCAGCACAGACGATCACATCGGTTTCTCAATAAGTGGTACGTTTCCCAGTTTTCAAATAAAGCTACTTTTATCGGTACTTTCATATACCTGTAATCGGTACTTTCAATTAATTAAAGTACTTGTATGTATACTTGTAGCTTGTGATTGTCTCACTTTCATGTGTACGCGAATGGAAACGTTAAACCACGGAGCTGTTTGATGGCGAACTTTTGCTAGATTAAAAGAGACATGCTGGTCGTAAAACCCACTAATCTTGGCATTGAAGATGTTGGGATTTTCTTCGTTGGTATTGCTTTGGAGAACATCGTGCCAGTTGATGTTGCCAGCATTGTGATGCATCGCTTTAATATATAAATTTCGGAAATCCCTGATCCGAATTAATCTTTAGGACAGTGGATTAGATAAGAGACATACATAATGAGATCGTGGTTTGAAAAATCACCTACAGTTAATTGGAAATGGGAGTTAATGCTTTCGGAGTTAGAAGTTATGATGAGATTGATCCAAGTATTAGAGTTATCACTATGGTGAGTAGCTTGTAGATGAAGTACAGATCGTTTAAAAAAATACATTAATATAGTTAACTTAATGGATCGAAGGTACGACTTAATTAAGCAGGTTAAGAAATCACCAAAATAATAGAACGTGTATAAAATTAAGAAGGCGTAGAAGAAAGAGGTGTTCTATATCTTCAAAATAATTATTAATTCCCGCGCAACGTGAAAAAAACACCAAGGAAATGGCTCGTATTCTGGACCACGGCTGTTTTCCACTGATTCGCAAATTTATTTTTATGAAAAGGGATTCATTGAAAATAAATGACTTCTCCTCCACTTCACGAGCCATCAGATTATTCCGAAGTAGGTTATAGACGGGCAATTTATATAGTGACGATGGCAGGGACAGTTTAGCTCCGATTTGCATGATCAAACAAGCATGTATCTTTTGACTGGCAAACGTAGCAATAGTTCACTAAAATGGCTCGGATGCTTTACGCATTTAAATGAACAGCATTAAATGCATGACTATTGTGCGAAATCACATAAAACCTGGTCAGTTGATATTGAGGAATTGCTAGTAGCTAAGGAATTGCATCCCAGCGAAATAGACTTATCCAATTGTAACATATTACTTAACTCAGTGTCACTCAGTTTACCAAAAGGGAAGGGTGGTGAATGGTTAAGGATAGAAAACCATTAAGCAAATATGTTAATAGGTAATTAAAAAAAATATAATATTAAAAATGAGGGAAAGAAACGTCCTTTTTTGAAAATATTTCATATACCCTAATTACAAGTAAATGCAACTGCTTAGTTAAACTATTCAGTTTAAGCCTAAAACAAGAAAATAAAAATAAAATACATATATTAAAAGAAATAATACGAGCATATTGTTTAAGGTTAGCGAGGTCATATTGTTTAAAATAAAAATTTACATATTTTTAAAAACCTTGCCTCATAACTTTTTAATATTTTATTTAGTTATAGAGCACTAATAATGTAGGCTACATATAACACGTTTTTATCAAGTGTATCTATAGGTTTCCACCTATTCATGTTAGGCTTTGTATTGCACCAATGAAAATTTCTTTCAAATTCAAAATATATGGAGCAAAACAATGGCATTAGAATTTCTAGTTTTTTAATGTTTACATTATAATTAAATATTTTGACAAAAAGTTACAAGAAAGTGTTTCTTTGTCGATTTTATACATTAGTGCTGAGCTTAAAATATTTTTGCTGCTCAATATGTTCATTACAAGGCTTAACACTGATTAAAGCTCTCAAAATAAATTGAAAAACAAGTGCATATAATACCAAAGCGAATAACCGAGAATGACTCTAGTACACCAAAATTATTACTAAAAAATAATTGTTATGGTGGTATTTGCTGAAATTTTAGTTCTTTTTAATGGCTAAGGAGAGTATCGCTGTTCTTTAGGTCGTCGCCTACTTTTAAGGAAGCGGAGGCATCAACAGTGCATGGCTTTTGACAAAT
>JAOPUG010000333.1:3247-17222 GCA_027564375.1 Micropterix facetella | reverse complement strand
AAATATATATTGACGTCTTTCTTTAAATTTAATATACCGGCATTCGCTTTAGCTTGCTTCGCGGTGAAAAAAAAATAATTAGGTAAAAATATTTTTTTCTTTTTGTGTTATTTCATTTGTTTGGATTGATGGTTATAGGACGACTCTTTTTTTTAAACTTAGATTGCCGGCCAATGCTGCAAATGCTTCGTTTATCATTGATAAAGGATATGTATTCAACGGTATTGCACTATTTACTGTCACTCTATAATCGCTGCGTAATCATATTGTTCCATCATTTTTTGTGACCGGCACTAATGTTGTTGTCCACTTTGATTAAGTTCTTGCTTCCAGTACGTCCTGTTTTACCAAACGATTAATCTCTGCGGCTACTTCTTCCCGCAAAGTGAAAGGCACTGGGCGACTTGCGAATTTTGGTGTCACATTGAAGTTGGGATTAACGCTCAAAGGCTGTTCCAGTGTATCGTTTTAACCTGTCATTGAATACTTGCAGCTAACTATCGATGATACATTTCATATTGGGAATATTAATATTGGAATAATAGATTCTTCATGTTTCAATATTCAGTTCCTCGAGCCGATCTCAACCATTAAACTCGGTCCGGAACTTTTTGCAATAACAATATTTAATTTCTTCATTATATTGTTAAAAGTCATGTTAGTTTAATTTTTTCCCAACCAAGTGATTATTGGTCCACATTATCATTTGAATATCTGTTTTATTCAGCCTGGGTAGATTTTATTCCAGACATCGTGGAATATCGAAATCCGGAGTCAATTGCTATTATGATACTTTTTTTTATTGATTTGAACCTATACTCGAAATGGTGCTATTCTTTTATTTATTAAGTGACTGCACCTCTCCTCAGTGTACTCCTCTGTATCTACTGACTGTACAATATCCATACGATTTGTATTTCTTCGCTGTTTTGTTAAGCAGGCTGATTCAATATGGCCTATTTTCTTGCAGAAATTACATGTGGAAAAACGGAACCGACAAGCTTCAGAATGTGGTTTGCCACAGTTCATGCATTTGTTTGAATTATTATATGGCTGCTTAGTAATAGGCCAGGCCTCCTCTCGATCTCTGCCGTTTGGGTTTTCGCCACCCAGCACCATTTTGTGGCCTAGGCCTAGATAAATCAACAAGTAATAAGACTTCGACAGGTAATGAAAGATAATGCTCTATTTGAAGGTCAGACATGAACCAAGATGTTGGCAAATCTTGACAGTCTCTCTCCGTTAATGTCTACCTTTTCCATTCTAGTTTAATTGCCTGAAAACATTTTCAAAGGCCTCAGTAAACACTTTTGGAGACATTGTATCGCCTCGTTGTACTCCTCTAGCCAGTTGAAATACATCTCATGCAGATTGTGGCATTCTCTTGCAAATGCTTGATCAAGTTAATGTACTGCTTATCAACCCGACAATTCGCTAGAGCTTCAATCGGCCAAATGTGAAATTGTATAAAAATTAGTCAATATTATAAAGCTTCGGTGGACCCGTGCAGCGACAGACTTGTGTATCACCACTTGTATAATGCAAAAAACGGAAAAAGTGCATATGGCACCTCTCCCTGTAATCCAAAAGCTGGCTTGCACAATCACTAACTTTACTATATTTTTTCAGTTCCTGACCAACAAGAGCACATCAAAGATGAACAAGCAATTGAAATAAAAGAGGAAGTAAGTTTAAGTATCTGCTCTGTCTCTAACTGTCTAAGTAACTAAGAGCACCTTCAGTCTTAAATCGAAAATACAGAGCGCTATCCTGGAAGAATTTTAGTAGTCTATTTTGATGGAACAGAAAAGATTTTACCTAATATATAATCCGTTTGGCCATATACTTCCATCCCGATGATGCGAACTCTGCAATTAGCAAAATGAATGACGACCTCTCTAACTTATTAGATTAGTGAAAGAGGCATGGGCTTAAACTCAACCCCTCTGAATCTTCATACCTGGTAATGGGATCTTAGCATAACCTGGAAAAATTCAATTCCTTTAGTCGTCCAGACATTACTATCGATCAATTAGCAATCCTTCAAGTGGACATCACCATTGCCAGTCCAAGATTGTCGCCATCGACGATCTTTGGACTGCACATAGATGAGCATCTTCTTTTGGAATCCCACATAAAGTGCAAAACTCAGTATTGATTCTCTTTTCTGAAATGTATATAGAATCAGAGACATCTCCCGATGAACACTCTCATTTTACCCATCCTTGATTACGGCGACTGCATATGTGGACCAAAATAGGATTCAAAGGATGCAAAATGCCTGCACCAGGTTTTGTTTCCACATTGTACCTATAAGGGACGTTTCTCCATTTCCATTCAAAATCAACCCACCGCAGCCAACTTCACCTCGACAATTTTGTAATGAAAATTTTGTACCTTTTATCTGTGACATAATGGGCTCATCGCAATGTTCACTTTGGCTTTAATACCCATGCATAAATCATCTGCGTTCAAAGACATTTCCGCCTACGCAGCTGCAGCCCTGTGGAATGGACCAAGCAGACCACCTTCCTAGCTTTCACATCCAAGTTTATAAAGATCTTTTAAATAAACAATCTTAATGTTATAATTCAAATTTTGCATCTCCCCCTTAGCATACACAGCACATTTCCAACTACTCCAATACGATATGCTGAATATCACATTTTTATCTGAGTGCATCCTATCGATATTATCTTTTTGCGTCTACCAACCCTCCCTATTGGATTTTTACTGCTCTGTATAGGCATTTTTGATGAAATAAATTATTATACTGCGAGACGTGGAAAGTAATGGTCTACTTACAAGCTCCATGTTTTCCCCTGTCAAGTGTCTGCCAATAATAATGTACTTCCTCTGGCCGAATCGTATGAATCTCTTACTTCGATCTATCCTTAGAGACGAGTCGTATAATCCATGATGGACGAAATCAGCACGTATTAGCCATAGCAGCCTCATATTACTAACCTATTAGAGCATTGAATTGAAATAGGGAAAATACAGAATTACCTCCGAAGTAGCTTTTTGTTGTTATTGGATTTCGCACTATGCCCTTGATATACCAGATTTTGAATGTCTATAACAGCTGTATTTACATGGCTATAGCTGGATGTCTACATTATTTGTTGTGTATGTATGATTAATACATTATTTACCTAATGTGTTTTTGTTCTACAGGACGACGTGTCAATGAGGCAAAATGAAGTGACAAAAGTGTTGGATGAGTGTGATGTCAAAGAAGGATCAAACATCGAAGAACACGATGCGAAAGTTAAAAAAGAAGATGACGATAGTGACTATATAGATAACCTTCCTAGCCCGGTTAGTACCTACAACCTATATACTCAGATCGTAAATAAAATTATCCATTAATAGCTCAAGCAGAGGCCATTAATACCTAGAGTGTCCTGTGCCCTTAGTCAGGAGGAGGAATCGATTCCACCGCCAAATAAATATTCAGATTTTATACATAGAATCCACCAAAGTTACATGCTTATAGATTTTTTAATAGTTTCATGACAGTTAACTGCTAGCCTGTTCCAAAAGTTAGTTTTTATTACTGCCATTTCGGCAAATCTGACTTCACGCATGTAAGATGTAGTGATAAGTAGCAGCAAGAAGTAGCAAGCAAAAGAAGTATTTAGAAAAGCTTCAGTAGAAATAATTGTGTATCTTCAACTGAAATCTGTGAGAAGTTTGCAATCAAAGTTACTTTTCAAAGAAGTGTATTGCGATAGATCAATGGGCTCTTCATTAGCCTTCCTCTATATTCCAGTAATAATCACATCGCCGGTCTGAAAATATTTTAAATGTAGGTTTTTTCCTAACATATTTTTTTTTTGAGGAAGACATCAAATATTTCTCTTAATGAATGTTTGCAGTATTTAGAAAAGCTTTCGCAACTCGCCTAAGATCGGTTCGCGACACACTTAGAGAAATGCTGCTTTAGATAAATCGCCATCGCCACTGACAATGTTCGAGAAGACTCACCGACATGACAATTATTACGATTATTATTATAAGTATTGATTATTATATAGGACATTAGATTGCTCAATCCCATATTAGCTGTGATTTTACTAAGAAACAAGACATGTAGATGGCACTCATAAATGTTAGATCGAAATGTCGATTTTGCGCAGTTTAATTTGCTGAGCCCCGTGGTATTAAATGTCAATTTGTTTGAAGGCTCGCTCTCTATATATGGTCGATGCGGTCCTGTAAAATATGTAATTAAAAAATATATATATAAGTGATAACGAGTATCATTATTTTTCATCAAATGCCCTAGACCAGAATGGCTTAATAACTTTCAGGGACTGCAGTTATAAAAATGTATTGATTTTATTGAATATTCCCATATAAAGTGGGTGATGCAGTCATTAAAAACAATCCTGTTGTCACCCACCTGTGGCTGCACTGTCCTCTGCAACTGTATTGTCGTCGCCCCCTGTGGATGACGTGGGGATCAATGTGGTCATTCTCAAACAGACCAATAGGTAGTGGTTTTAACTCTCACCGACACATACAGTTACCGCTAATGACTGATCTCTCAAAAAATAATATAAATGAGTTTCTTATTTATAATCCCTTATTTTAGTATTATTTACATTAATTTTTTTTGCTTCAGGTTTTCTTATAAATGTATTGGCAGGCAATCCCATAACATGCAATTTGTTGAAGTGGTCAATATACGTAAGAATAGAATATACTGTCGTCCCACGCCTTCCTCTAAGATTGCCAGAAAATGGTACATTGGCGATCCCTGTAGACCAATCCAAGATCTTCAACCATTCATTTACGGTAACTGCTGAAATACTGGAATGAGCTACCGCTAGCCGTTCGTCACCTCTTTTGTCTCCATCATCCTAAAACCTTTAACATTTTTTCCTATTTCCTCCTTCCCTTTGCCTTATTTTAATTTTTAGATTAGTATTTAGATACTTTAAGGTTAATTTTAATATTAGCACAAATAGCCAACATCTTTTTAGGGAAACATGGATTAGCTGGAATGTATTGCGGTAAATTAGTAATAAACTCGCCTTTTTGTAACAAATTAAAATTATTATTTTTAGTTTTTTTTTGTTCTATAGAAGTTATATAGCCACACAGTTGTTTGTGTGTCTTGAACAATTATCCTTGGCAGAAATATCAGCTTTTAAAAAGTTATTTAAGTCGAGAAATTAATAGGAAATGATATAACTAAATCTATTCTAAAAAACAATTATTTTCAATTGCTTTATTGCACAACTTTTACTAACGCTCACCTTGTCAGAGACAGAAAACTGAAATACTTTAGACGCTACTTAATTATAGGAAATCATAAAATCTTGGGTAACATTTTTTAAATTTCAAAACCTTGGTAAATATCCTTTACTACATAATAACCTATATCTAAACCTAGTTTTAGATTTTTTAAAATCTGAACGGTTCATCGAGAAAAGATGTAAACAAATAACATTATATGGTAATTGAAATTGTGAATAACCTTACTATATGGACCGTACTTACTGTTTTATATAATGTATGGGTGAAAAGAGTGTAGACCAGTGTTGACTTTTTTAAAATTGATAATTAAAATGGGTTTGTGTATCCATGCAATACCTTATCATTTCAATCCCCTCTGTTGCCAATTTCAATCTTGTATTTTTAACTTAATAGGAGATATTTGACGATGACCCAGATTGTGATGAGCCTTTATCTCTTCTGAAGCTTCCCATTGACGACATCAAAGAGGAAATTATCACCGACAATGGGGAAAGGAAGTTGCAAGATAAAACTGAGGTCTGTATGGAGTCTACTCAATAACTTTATTTTGAAGCGACAAATTGCATAATCACAAATGACCACAAATTATATCTCATAACTGAAAATGTGTATTAGCTGTGAGTGCTTAAACTTTAGGAAATAATTGATTGGCTGAGTGCAAAAACTCCCTAAGTTACAGAATTATACATAAGGTGATGCCGGAGGTAAAATGTGTGTGCAAGTGTTGAGAAATACAGGGGACCTGAGAAATGTACAGGATTTTTGCAATGTGTAATGTTTTTTTGTAAAAAAAAATATCTGTTATATTGTATTTTCAATGTATAGAGTTACTAAAATAAAAAAATACTGTTCAGTAAAAACGAAAAACATATGTGAATTTATATGAAAGTGCATTATAAATTTATTCTTTTTATGACAGAAAAAATCAAAGTTTTACAATTTGGCTCCGTTTCCAACTTTACAACTATAGTTAGAATGTATATGTATTTACTTTTACCCTTGCATAATAAACCTTTTAGTGGCTTTCGTCCTGGAAAGGTCCTAGACCTCTAAAACACATCCTGGACCTCTAAAACACAAGTCACTCGTATAGATCCTAGGATTTATTTTTTTGCTGTTTTATTAAGAACTTCTTCAAAAAATGTCTTGGGCGTTCACTTAAGAGAAGTCCCAAGTATATATTTTTGTTTACTGGTATCTTCGTCCTCATATTCTACTTGGATCTTGGAAAAATGCTTAAAATTACAATTTTGTACCGGTTACATGCAGCAACGGCTTAAATAGGATTAGTTATGAACATTTTGATACTATAGAGTTTAAGCTGGAAAGAGAGGATATTTAAATATGCCATTATTTTCAAAAATGTTTTAAATTGAAATTTACAAAATCTCTAACAAGCCGTTTCTCAAAGCGACGATTTCTGACTTGAGAGTTTTTGTGTGCAGCTCGCGTTATCACATTAATGCAAATACGTCATAAACCTTACTCCGAATCCGTACATCAATCCTTTACATCAGTGCCTTCGCACCCGCTTCGTAACCACTTTTCTTTAGATATACTATGTGTTGTGACTCACATTTTTGGATCTTGAAGAAAGACTGCCAAACTACCTGGTGCCGCTGCAGGTGCATCCTGGTTTACTTAGCCTGGAGGAGGATCTGACCAATAGGTGGAGCTAGCATAGCGTATATGGAATAGGTTTTAAGCTATTTTGGATGTCAGGATTACCAATCACGGGATGGGCCAAAGTTGCCCATGTATATTGCTAGTTTTCCTGTTATTAATATGGTGCTTATGGCAATGGGAAGTGAGACATAATATCTCTTCCCACATAATGTTTTTCAGCGTATATCGCGCATATTCACTTTTAGTCATGCACTTCACTATTCACTAAACTGATTACTTACGTACTATTAAGTCTTAGTTTTCATTGTAGTTTTAATAGTCTCTTTCTTTTACTCTTTATCGAAGAAACAGTCTTCTTCGTTGTCTCTTCCTTGGCGCTGTTGGCATTCAGCTTGCTATTTGATAATCGAAATAAATAAAATTCAGTTGCATATTCAAGATAAATAAAATTGTAAATGCCATACGTATAATTACTCTTCTTTCCGTCACTTTCCTAGTTGATTTTCCTCTTGGTTCTCAGAAAACGAATATCTTGTCAATGCTAACAAGACGCACACTGCAATTTTATTTGCAAAATTTTGCAGACCCGATTTGAATGTAATGTGTTAACAGATGTCCTCCGAGTCTAACCTTGACTCTTTACATTATTTTTTCCTCTGACACTATTTTGAATGCGGGTTCATCATACACCAGTTTACTGGAAATTTGCAGTTTGAAAAAAGATTTTTAGGTACCGAACACATAGTATACCTACTAACATATGTTTAACGATTTAAAAGTATTTTTTATTTTTATTGATGATATTTTTCGCATTTATATTTAACGAGTAACTGATTACTCCCCATTCCCATGACCTCTTCATCTGAGAAGATTCCAGATCGGGCAGAGCGTGCTGGTAGTTTTATTTCTGAAGTTAAATAAGTAATTACAGTACAACACCTATTATCTGAATGATCGGTTATCTGAACAGTCAATTATTGTATTTTTTTCAATGCTTTATATTATTTAATCCTTATATCAACAATTTAGCTTGTTTAATATATAAATTTGCTTGATTAACTTTTTTAAATATATAAATAATGGTCAGGTATTTTATTACATGCTTATCTAACAACATAAAATGCTTTCTTTCATTAACAATGAATGCTATTGATGGAGAATGTAGATGATTCTTCAAACGACTATGTCCCCCAATTAGTTGGGATAATGAGTGTTCTGTAGTAAAATAAGGCAAAAAAAACCAGCGTCTGGGATGATACTGCACGCCAAGACTCCGGCTGCTAAAATGGTCAAACTTGACAAGATATTTTCACAGCAATTAAAATTGCAGACTCCGAATCTGGATGCGACTACTGCAGGGCTAATATTTCATATAAGAGAAATATATGAATTTGATAACCTTTCCAATTGGGTTGGTTCACCTATAGTCAGCTTCCATTTAAAAATACAATAATGTTGTGAATTCTATTATCTGTAGGGTCCATCAAAGAAAAAGAAAAAAATGATTTTGAAGAAATTGGACAATGGACAAAAAAAGAAACCTAAAGTAATAAAAGTACAGGATGAAAATGGCGTAATAAAGAAATCGTTTCAGTGTGATTTTTGTGGAAAAATGTTCAGAAGATCTTGTCAATTCAAGACCCATTATCGGATTCATACAGGTGTGTTATTTTATTTTTAATATACTAATATTTTTAGACACTTACCTAACACCCTTAGAGCTACTCTCTATTGGAGATCTCCAGAGCTTGCTACCTTTGATTTTACTTATCTAAATGAGGACATCTAGGGTTGAAGGATGTATCGTTAGTTTGGAAATTTTATAGGAGAGTGAAAACAACATTTAAACTATCGTAACTCTAAAACTGTAGTTCAAATATTCTATATTTTGCAATAGACTTGCATATAAAATACATACATAGACACTACAATTGACATGTAAAATACACACAAGACATAACTTTCTTTACAAAATCGAAAACTATAGCGGTTTCTCGACATTATAAACAAAACAGATTTACCGCCTAAAATGGGAAGAACCCCGAACTTCAATAGAGACGACGTTTTGAAACTATTGGTACGTAGAACCCTCTTCTTAAAATGTTCTCAACTCCAATCGGCGCAAAGATGCGACAAAGATACAGTGAGTGTTGTGTGCATGCCTGAGTTTTAAAATTAGCACATGCTGAGCCTGCTGCCGCCCTACCAGCAGTTTACCGTCTACCCACAGAATAATAACGGATGATGATTGACAGAATTTCAATTTATCCTCGATAATTGCAATTGCAAGATCCCTGAAACATCAGGTGCTATGCTACAAACTTCAAGCAGTAAATCCATTTTATCTTGTTTTAAAAAAAAAATCGAGGTATATTTAAAAAAAAAATTACATACACCTTTTTATCCAGTTGCATACATAACATTATCTTTAGTGGATATATATTTTAAGCAGTATATTTTAAAACGATTAAGCCAATTTTTATATTTTTTTATTATAGTGATAATTATGTCATTAGGTATACTTATACTGAAAATACTATAAATGAAAATATCTGTTTTATCAACATTTTTATAACTCAACTGCATTATTATTCAAAGCAGAACAGTAACTAAGAGCTATTTTTACAATAGCAAACTAAATTTTAATTGTAAAATAAAAAAGAATTATTAAATATTACCACCTATTTAGATCTTGTGATGATTAGAGAAATTTTATTATCAGATAAATCGTACCCATGCTTTCAAGTTTTTTTTCGGTTTTTGTGCTCATTTGTGTTTTATTAGTTTGTTGTGCTTTTATTGTATTTTCACAGTTTTTTCGATTTTGAAGGATTTTAGCATGTTTTGCAAATTCTACTTTTTATAAGAATTTTTTGTAGTATGCTTGAAGTTATTTTTAAATTACATACGTATATGTCAGTATTACATATTTCTGTCAGCTATTTCTTTTAGAATGCGGGCTTTTAGAAAATGTACATTCATTTTAAACTCTATTGCATAATAATAATTACTCTGTAGCCTGATTCATTGAGTATAATTTTGGCCATAATACCCAGGCATATAAAATCCCCTGCATACAAAGGCAGTTGTGGAATAGACTAAGATCTAAGTACTCAGCGGCTTTCAGCTCTGAGTATAAAAAAGATTTAATAAATCTCCTGTACATACCTAATATTATAATTGGAATTTTGCACTCTGGCTAGTGCACTGGAATTGTGCTGGAGCAGTTACGAAAGTATCGTTGCAAATAATGCTTAACCAGTACCGTGTCTCCGAGTGCACTGATGCGCCAGACATTTGCCAAACTTATAGCGATCCTGTTCTATAAAAAACTACTCCCTTTGTCAGGACATTCTACGGATTAAATAATCTTATTATATTGGCGTTACGTGCACATAAAATACACACAATGGTATAACTTGTAATTAAATTAAATCGCGGTTCGCCCTCGTAAAATGCACATTTGGTATATAACCTGAGATAATATATCAAATAAAACCAAATCCTTATAAAAGACATTTTTTTATTATTTGGAAATTGAATATAAAACGCATATGACAGAAGCCCACATGTTTCACCTCATTGCATTCCTAGATCCGCAACAAATCACCGAAATATGGAAAACCAACTGAGTTAGTCGTGGACCTTAACAGCTGAGCCTGGCTGCTATAAATTATTAAATATTTTGTTTATAAAACAGTCTGTTATGAAATCATAGTAAAACCTAAGGGGTTATCAAACTTCAGCCAATATCTAAAACTCGTCAATATTATGCGCTCATCAATACCAGCGCATCGCAACGCTGGCTGTATTCATCGTTATATATCCATTTCGGCCAAAATCGCTAGCCGCCTCTCGCTTGCGCCTTCGGCGCGTGGTCATATCCATATAATATATATTATATATCCATCTCAGCCGACATCGCTAGGCGCGTCTTGCTTACGCGCGGGCGACCGGGCTCTTTCACGACTATAATGCCTTTATATATTAAAAAGCGCACGTAATGACACACCTCAATGAATTGTATTTTATTTATTACAATAAAATATGAACCGTACAATTTTTGGGTCGTATAGACACAAAAATCAACTGGGCTTTGCGCATTGGCCATAATTATCGATTGGTAAAAGATGTTTTTAAATCAAAAGTAATTTACTCGAGTTATTATGCATAGTAACATTTTTCATGCAGAATTTCAAGACTTGGTCACTTGGGTGGCCGAAGTAATATGAAATATGTCTTCTAGAAATTTTTTAATATCAACCTGATTAAAATTAATGTAAAGGTAAGCATTACCAAAAAGCAAAATAGGATAGAAAAAAAAATAGGAATAGGTCATTGCAGTTTTCTTGTTGAATATAAGTCACAATCCTTGCCGATTTGTATTTCTATGTCTGCATGAGACGTTTTATACTTTCAACTAATTAAAATTTGTCAAAAACTTAACATTAATATTTATAATGTCGTTGCCAGCGGATACTGCAATTTAACATAATAAATACAACAAAATTAAAATAAAACACCGAATAACAAAAACACAGCAAAATGATGAAGAAATCGTTTAATATTTGCACCCCTTTTCGGTGACTGGTTCCAATTTCTGTCACCAGAGGCGCTGACATCCAAAGCCATGTGCCTACAACAAAAATATAAAATATTTAGGGAAAATGTCAAAAAGGTTCGCGCATCCTACAGGTTAAAGGAAGATATATTGTGTGCGTAGAATATTGATAAAATGTTTGTTTGTTTAGGAGAGAAGCCGTATATCTGTTCGTCTTGTCCAAAGAGATTCACATGTGGGCATCAGCTGCAGGTTCGTGTGTAATATAATATGTCTGTCTAACTTTGAATTATGGAAAGTTTTGTGTATATGGATCAATTTCCTAAAATATGTACATAACAAAATAGAGACAAATTGGAAGTGTTTCTATGATGGCATAACAAAATAGAAGGTAAAAAAATCAACTTTCATAAAAACTAATTTCACTCGAAATCTAAACTATTAGGTATCAACCTGCGAATATTAATAATCAATAGTTGTAAGGCGCCTAAGTCGCTCGTTACGCCGCACCAAAAATATTTTTTAATTTTGAACTCCTAAAATATATTTAATAACATACGTACCTCATGTGCCACATAATGCCTCGTGCCTATTTCGAATTTCGTAGAAATGCACTTAAGCGTTAGTCATTGATCAGCGTATATGTAGTCGTTTCTTTACCCTATTAGAGTAAAATACTAAATGGAATATATTTACTTGCTTTCCCAATTTACGTAGTGAACTGGAGGAATTTTTTTTCCATACTGTCTATAAAATACACTTGCGCGCCGATCACGAGGGGGGGAGGGCACTAAACACCCACGAAAGCCCTAATAGATATAAAGATAATTATTGCCAACACGTAAAATGCATCTCCAGATGGCGCCAAATGTTACCAAATCAGAAATTTTCATAACAAAATTGGAATATCTAAATGGAAGTAAAAAAGGATTTCTATTTTTATAAACAAAAAATAAATATTTATAAATAACTTCTATCACTCATAAGCAAGCGTTAATATTGTTATAATGTAGTTACAGTATTCTCTATTTTTAAATAAAATATAAATTGCTAATCACATTCCCATTATTAAAAAATGTACATATTTTTTTGAAATTGGCCCATGTACGTAGGTCACTATGTAATGTTGAGATGCTTGATGTTTTATAAATGGACTGCATCTATGTATATCTTATTTCTAAATAGCAAATTTATTTAATTATCGAACATGAGAGGCCATTTACAACAATTAAAAGAACATTAATTTTTTAGTATTGATTCTGTCATCACCTTTTCGTCACTACCCGCCTTTTCTTCGTCTGCTACGATGGAGCTCAAGCAAGACCATATGGACCCTATAATCTACTATGACTTTAAATTTGATTTATCTGAAGTAATAAGCTTTGGACATAAAGAAAATCTTACACATTGGTTCGATTAGTGTTCATACCATCTTACACGGATGTATTGGCGTGGGCAAAATTAGTTGTCGTTGAATACCTCGTGTGCTCTCCGAAATGGAAACTTAAGCGCGTGTGGATTGGTGCTGATAAATGTGACTGCATTTCGAAAATGGGGCATCAAGGCTTGTTTCAGAAATCATTACTTGCGGCGAAACATGGATATATCAGTGTGATCCGGAAGGCAAGAAACGTTCATCGTTATAAGTGTTTTCAGATAGCCAGTTGCCAACAAAATTGCAAAGACCTCAGAACATTGGCAAAAAAATGGTGGCCAGTATTTTTTCACGGAGTGGACATCTTGCGACATCAGTGCTAGAAAATTGTAGATCAGATAGATGACTCAGAATGGTATAAAACAGTCGAATGCGACTGTAATGACTGTAATGAACAAAAGTTTTCAAAGCTGTGTAGGAAAAACAACCAAAGACCGGGCTTAGGGAAATCATGCTGCAAAGGAAAGTTTTTTTCAAGTGCCGATGAAGCGGTGGCTACCTACGGAATCAGCCATTTCTGACCTGTCCGAGGAAGACTGGAATTAAGTTTTTACAGCTGGTTTAAGCGGATGGAAATTTGCATAGAGAATAATGGAGAATGTTTTGAAAAAAATATTATATAAATTATAAAATATATTGTTTACTTTTCGCGTGTCTCAAAACATATAATAGTGACCTACGTAATTTTGAATAATGGAATGTAGCCTAGTGGTGTTTATCTTTGAAGTGGGATTGGACGGATGATGTATTGTGTTGCGTTGTCAGGTTCACAGTCGGACTCATAGCAAGGAGAGGCCTTACCTATGCCGTTTTTGCGGCAAGAGTTTCATCGACCACTCCGCAGTCAGCCGTCATCATAAAATACATACTGATGATAAGAAATATGTTTGCGACTATTGTCCTAAGAGGTAAGGAACACTGAATCTTAATTTTTATCCTAATTTTAGACTAAGTATAAATTGTGGTCACTAATTAAGTTAGCTTTCACATATTGCTATTTGGTAATAAGCCCCCCTCCATTGTTTAAAAATAATATAAAATTTATTATTATTATTAAGAAAAATCATCAAAAATGTATGTTAAAT
>JAOPUG010000308.1:0-11215 GCA_027564375.1 Micropterix facetella | reverse complement strand
ATAAATTTCAGTAGTCGTCTTTAGATATCTCGCGTGCTGCCGTCACGATCCGAGCCGATTTTTTTTGTGACTGAAAATGGCAATTGACCCCCCGCTGAGCGGCAATCGTCTCGCGGCTTGACTGCGTTAATTGGCCTCTACGAATTGCAATTGTTCGAATCGCGTGATTTACTCGGTGCCGGGAAAAGTGTAGGTACAATAAATTGTTTTGTCATTTGCTTGCTCGTATACATACGTCCTATTTACCAGAGCTAACATACAATGCAAAGCTGACATACAGTTCGCCTGCGGATGTGGAGCTTATAATATATTTGACCCACTCTCTACTCAATTGTATTGTTTTCTATGTCCCTCTTAAGACCATGCAGTTGTATGTAGGTATTTTATTATATTTATAAAAGTTTTGTTACCTATACTCTTCCTCTAGAACTGATTCTCACTTTCCTCATTTTTCCCTCTTCCAAAATTTTCTCATTTTAAACGACACAATTTCAAAATCACAATCTAGATTTTGGCCACGCATATCTGGCTCTTCTCTTATTATTTCATATGTCTACAACGTCATCAATGTTTAATTTAACCTATACTCATTCGAACTAAACTTTTCAGAGTAATAATGTCAAGGTTGCGTTAATGCTCTTTTGAAATAATAATATTAATGATGCGATCGTTAAGCGTGCCCCTTCATCAACCGGTATTCATTAAACTTTTTGCTTGAGCTTCGTCCATATCATTTGCAAGTGTAATCAAAGCGCAGTCATTTCAACCCATTTTGTCAATAAACGAAATCTATTGATTTACATATGATCACTATGTAAGTCGATATCTTTTTATTTTTTTCTTTCTTCAACCCAGTCTCGATTAGGCATTTTATTCGAAACTAATTGACTCATTAATTTTCTTATTTTAATGATGTAGTTTATCTCCCTATCGTTTTCAATTTCTATCATTCATTTATATTTAATCGTGTCACCTTCAATAATTTCTTTTAATTTATCAATCCCATACTTACTTTACACGAAATGAATGTTTTAGTATGACCTGACCTGATGAGTATATAATTTATTTATTTATTTATTTATCTTTTTAGTCCGTTTTAAAAAAGTGGTAAATTCAAAAATATTTTTTATTTAAATAGTTATTATTTAACAACCCTAGTTACTAAAAGCTCACAGTCATCCGTCGTCGAGTTTATCAACCAGATATTAATTATCTATTGCATGCGCCCTACGTTTTTCGTTGTCTGTATGTGGGCTAGGAAAATGTATTTTATACATTTTAGTCCGTTTTAAAAACGTGGTAAATTTCAAAATATTTTTTATTTCAATAGTTATTATTTAATAACCCTAGTTACTAAAAGCATACAGTCCTCCCTCGTCGAGTTTATCAACCAGATGGTCACCAATCTTTTATAATGGGCGTAATTTTGAATGGTTGTAGTCTAGCCTAGTTGTATATTAAAAGCGTTGTGGAGTTTCGTCGCGAGGTAAATGTAATGTGTTTCTCCAAAAGTCGTTCTCATTCTCGGTTGTATATGTATGTTTCTCTGTCTTGTGTAGTGCGTATGAGCGATACTAGTCGGCTTATCGTTGTCCAGTTAGAGTTCCTTCCTATAGCATATCAATAACTGACTTATGTAGAATTTATTGATTACCCGGGCACTTTTTACTTTCGCAAATTAATATTCATGAGATAACTCCTCTTTCATTTGCTACAATAAAAAAATAATCCTCTTCGTCTATGTTATACTCCACGGCTGACCTCTACTCTCCCTTGGACTAGCGATAAGATCTCCAAAGCCTTCAAGCTTAGTGCATTCCATTGCATAAGTCTATCTGATCTGTCTTATAAATCATAGTCTTTCGGTTGAAATATTCTTGTCTTTTCATCGAGCACAGCCCTCTACATATGTGTACTGAGTTGTTGTCAAGTTGTTTAGGCGTCATCGTTTTTTGATGAATCTAATTTCATTTTAAATCTCTCTTGACATGACGTCGAGCAGCCTCTGCTGTCATTGTGTAGTGTTATGTCATCTGCAAAATATAAATTGTCTGCATCATCACAAAATATACTACAATCCATTCTAAGTTTTGGCTTAATTTTGGACAACTATGATCCAAATTTCTGCATCTTCCTACACTTTGACTTATAAAATGCCTTGCTCTAACGCTGGCTACCAATGTTGGCTCTGAATTTCTGAAACGTTGTCTTAAAATTCGATGTCCTATGCTTACTTCATCCTGGAACTATTCTGTCAATTTTATTAAGATGCCTGATGCTGCAAGACATGAGCGAAGTTCACAATATTTGATTTTTTGGCCCGTCCGCAGTATTTATTACGTAGGATGGGCCATATAGTCTGATGCATGCTGCGCGTTCGTCCATATGTTCGACAACCTCCAGTGGTACGATCTTAAACAAAATTGTTATGCAGCCTCCCTCTAGGTCGCACAGGTGCTGCTGCAGATGCATATCCTGGTTTCTTGGCATGGAATAGGATCTGACCAATAGGTAGAGCAAGCATAGCTTTTGGAATCGTCATGACGAGAAAAACTTATTGGAATAGGTTTTAAGCCATTTTGGATATGTCAGGTATTACCAACCACGAGACGGGCCAAAATTGCCGATGTTTATTGCTACTTTTCCTGTTATTTTGTCTCAAACTTAATTCCTGTCTCTTAACCAGTTGCTCACTTCTCTGTCTTTAATTTTTCAACACTCGTGTCCGTCAGCGAACAGCTTTCGACCCTATAGTTCTTATCCCCGATTAGAAGTTTTATTTCTCAAATTTTACCAGTAGTACGACACACTTCTATATTTACATAAAGAATACGTTTCAACGACAGTTTATGAAAAATCGCAACACCGTATTATTATGATAATATTGAAACAAGACTTATGCGCGCTAATAATCCACATACAACAGATATAATTCAAATTCGCGCCATTAATCATGTGGCTCGTACAGTATAGACGTCATTCTTCCTGGTTCATCAACAAAAACTCATTGAATACGCTTGTTGCTCGTTTCAAGGGCAAAAGCGCGCGTAGTACTTACTTCGTGAGCTGCTTATTCACGACTCGATCCTATATTCGTCGTGGGCGTTTTTGTAGGGCCCCTTCTATCTTCGTTAATTGATTAAGCTGTCAATAGTGACAACGACGTAGCACCGAAACGAAATACTAGAACGAAGTTCACGGTTGTGAGCCCGTGGAATATTTAAAATTTATTTCCCAAGAGCACTCTAGCTACGAAGTCGAAGACTATGCAGTGGGTGCACTTGCAAATATTGCCATTCTAAGCTCTAAGTTCAGAGCGAGAGATAGAGTTTGCGATTATCTAGATAAAATGTTCATTAGTTTACACTTTAACGCTATAATGCCCGGCACTGTCTACCTTGGATGTCCAATGGGGGCATTTTAGTTCCTCAGTATAAACTTACCGATTTCAATTATTCAACCTAAATATTATCATTATTTAACCTAATTTTGGATTGAATAAAGGGTGGAAATAACAAAATAAAAGTTGATGATCCTGACGAGACGCTTAATTAGGGAGGTGCATGTCGCATGGGATTAATCCATAAGTTTAGACAAAAATAACTAAAAGTCAGAATGTAATCATTTGGGCTGAAGTTTGACTAAGCCTTGGATTTTTTCCCTGCCAATTTTATTTTTGAAATTTCTTTGATCGATCATTTCTCTATCGCTTATTCTCGCTACCCACCCATTATCTAACGTATGCTATGTTTTGATAAAATATGCGCAATTAATCGGGTTTCCGGTATGCAATGCAACGGTGGTACCAAAAAAGCGCACCACGTTCGTGACAGTCCGATGCCTATCCGGTCTGACAGGATAAAATGTACATTATAAATGCATCGAATAATTTGTTAGATACAGTTAGGCTTAACAGCACTTTTAAACTTATAGCTATTATTAATGACTAGCAAGTTGAATGAGAAATTTTCAGAAGAAGTTGAATGAGAGCGATTGCACGCCTCTGATATTTTGAGGGAGCTGGTTCCATGATCGAGCTGCATATGCAGAATAGGAGTAAGAATAAAACAGAGTTTTGTGACTTAGGATGCTAATGATGTTTTCTGACTTAATCGGAGTGGGAGACTAATACTTCCTATTAGGGTTACCTAATCATTCAGATAAGAATGTCAGGTGGGATTGTTGAGCACATCGCACAACAATAATAGAATTTGTTGATTTCTGCTATTTTGAATCTGCAACCATTGCATGCTATTTCGCGAGGTCCTAGATTAAATACACACCTGGAGACATTCTGTAAGTGCCCTAATTGCTTTAATTAGCAGGTAGACATTTTTATATTTTGTATTTTTTTTAATTATATCTTGCTCCAGTAAGTTGTTCAACCACTTATAAAGTAGAACTTTCAATCGTCCCACACTGATTGTTTATTGTTTTTTGGCACGTTTGTAGTATTACGTAGGATGGGCCATATAATCTTATGCATGTTTGTTTGTTTGTCCGTATGTCTAAAGACTTCTCGAGGAACCAAATTTTGTATGCAGCCTCCTTGGGTGACCCTAATCACCGCCAGTTGATAGCAAATTCGATCCGAGTCCCGCTGGTGCTGCTTCAGGTGCATCATGGTTTACTTGGCCTGAATGAGAATCTAACCAGTAGGATAGCAGTCATAGCGTATATGGATATTTTTGGAATCGTGGTGACGAGAGATATTTGTTGGAATAGGTTTTAAGCCGTTTTGGATGTCAGTAGTTACCAATCACGGGACGGGCTAAAGTTGACGATGTATATCGCTTTTCCTCTTTTTTATAAAGGGGAGTAATATTTTGGCATTCACTGATCCGTCCTGCATCGTTACTAATTAATAAGTAAATATTGTATCGAGATAAATAAAATTATTTATAACCTCTATAAATTGTGTCTGGTTGTTTCGGTCATCAACCGATATTAGGTTTAGATTTATTTACCTCAGGGCTGAGTTTCTGTTTTTTGGTGACGCCTTTGTATGACACAAATGAGCTGTATACGCATCGCTGTCATTCGATAAAAATCGATTTTCTCTTCGACATATTCGTTGTTGGGGAACATTTTGTTGGTTTCATGAAATACCTTTATATTAAATCCAATTAATTTTCACGATTTTTCGTATCAGCTGAGAGCGACGCGATCTCCAGGAATATGACATCTTGAAACAGACTTCCATCTCTTTCTTTCCTACGGCGAGCGCGTAGAGAGCCAACTATTTCTCGCTTTGTCTAAAATCCCGGCGAATATATAACGAACTTGAGTTAGATCATACAATTCTGGGCATAGCGATAGCGACTACACTACGACGTTCAACGTTTAGAGAATAGCATGATACCGATACATCATAGAGCATCATAGGGAATGCTATGCATCATTCTCTATATTTCTTTGGTTTTTGGAATATTTACTGGATTAAGTTTATCTAAATGTTTGTAAATCTCATGCTCCTGGATCTAATTTTCTTTGGGTGTTTTTGACCCTTTCACAGATATCGCGACGGTACTGACACCGACTCGTGCTTTCCGTACATTTACCAGTTACGACGTGAACTGCATCACTAATTTTATGGCACACCTGTCTTGTTACTTCGTTACTGTCTCACTTCCTGATATTTCTTGTTACTGGTCGCTTGATGTTCAAATTTGTGATAATAATCAAGCTGTGCTTAGAAGATAGACAAATTAGCGCCTGAGTAGGCGCAAGCAAGTAAGAATAGTATCTTGTCAAAATAAGATTAGGAGAAGCAGACTACGAATATTTATTTAATATTATGCTAGAGAGAGTGGTGAGAGAATTCCAGCAACTCGACAAGAGAATCCCAGATGGAAACACCATCATATATTTACTCGGAAAGAAATACATAGGTCACCAGAAAGATCTTTTGGACATTATATTGTGGAATTGAAAGTACAAAAACAAGGCAAAGACAACCGTGATCTTAATACGTGGATACGAATAGAACTAATCTATATATAATCTATTGTTAATCTAGCACCAACTGGAGAAATCAAAATCACATCTCAAATGCCTTGAAATCTTTTTCTGTCCTAGTCCTTGTAATCACGAATTGAAAATATCACCGAGCGCTCGTTTTGCGTTATAGAAGAGCCCTCAATATGATACTGTGTCGTGATCCCTTTTATAGTGTTTTATTCAGGTATTTTTTTGTAATATGGACATAGCATCTTGATTTTTTCTTTTTATACAGGTTATGTACTTTGTAATGAAACAAAGTAAGCATAGTAGACCTTAATATCTATCAAAATTACTTGAGTGATTTTTACTGGTTTTCGAGTAATTTAATTTCTTGTGTTTTTTTTTTCGATTTTTCTACTAATTCCATTATATTGAGCAAACTATTTATTTTGATAGCGTCCTGATTATTTTACTCTAGATCCAGTCAATAAAATAACAATTCGTCAGTCTGTTACTATATGACATTACGCTATATTTTGCTAATTTGCGATTACTGGCTTGCTCGGTCTTCTTCTATATTAAAATGAAGATTTGTACGAATGAATTACTTGTAATACTTCTATAAAAACCTATTTTAAGACTTATTACGCTTAATGACTTCTTCCGGACGTAGAAGACATTTAAATAAACTCATAATGACTTTTCACTCGATTGTGCAAAAAATATCACTCAATAACTTCAACAAACAAACGACCATTTACGTTATTAGATTTGAACTATTCCAACAAAAAAATATACACGGTGTTAATTAACGGTGCAAAAGATTTTAACTGCCGATCACAAGCTTAAGACGAGTCAAAATATGTAAAAAAAATCACTACGGTAACTTTTTTAAATAGATAAATTAAGAAATCAAAAAGAAATGTTACTTTATTCGGCTCCGTTTTTTTAATGTACTACATATATAAAAATAACCCCTAGCAATGCGTGACATTACTGAAGGAGAACATTCAAAAGTGAACAGGGCTAAATTAAGAAGTTTTGTTTAATTATTATTTTTTATTCTTTAGACTTTTTTGTCTCCCTTATGTATGTGGGTTAGTCCAAACACCCTATTTATGTCGTGTTTCGTCTACACGAAAACTGAGTTAAATATCGTTTTCAAATTTTATGATGTTAGCCTTTGTTTCCGAGAAAAAAATACTGTATATCCGCAGGTTGAACTTATTTTTTTCCTCGGTGATTCATACATTTAGTGGCGGTCTTATTTATTAGCAATATAACTTACCTATACATTTTACTGTCACAGTGCTGATCGCGAGAGCGAGGAACGCTCGCTATTATAGTATATATTATATATTACCTAGAAACAAGATATTATATTAATGCCAAGAAACAAGGAGACGAATATGTTTTAATACTATTTTTTCTATCTTTTCAGGTAAGGACCTCCCATTCATCATTACTAACTAAATGACGGTAAGAATCAGTTTCTGTTTTTTGTTAAATGTAATTATATCTCCATTTTCGAAACACTTAGTCGAAAATTGAGGGATAGTTCCGACCAATTAATTTAGCATTTCAAGTTATTAATTTGATCACCGCATTATATATGTTAAAATAATTTTAATTACACTTACAATGTTACTGTTGACAGGCGTTGCAACTCTCTGTTTTCGATCGTAATATAGTTTTATTTTTCTAAAAGTATTGACCCCTATTGTTCTTTCAAGGTTGATCATGCTTAATTGTAAAGTATTTAAATGCGTAACACTTTTATTAAGGTACGTCTATAAATAACCAATGCTTTGAAACAAATACAATTTCACATATTAGCCATATCACACATCGCGGAGTCTATTTAAATTTCTATGCCATTCCGAATACTAAACCTTATTTTACCATAATAATATTGTCATAAAACATGTCACATACAGGAATATTGCTGTATATATATATTTTTATTTATTTCAAAGAAAAATAGCCAAGCTTAAAACTTATTAGCTGGAAAATAATTATGTGTGACTTTAGAACAAACCTGCCTTTGAGAGCAGAGCTGCTCTAAAGACTCACTTTTAACAAACGTAGACAATTTTAAATTAAATCAAAATAGGTACTGAACACAATTAGTTGCCATCAACACACAGAGGATAGAAATGAAAGAATGTATAAACTTGAAAATGGGGATGTGTGCGCAAAACTTTTGTAGGTGGCACTAGCGGTAATCGCCGGGCTAACCGGCCTAAGGAGGGTGAAATGAGCAACGCACCGCGTGCGAGAGAATGATATACCACGCACGATGCGTCGCGACCTCCTTGGACTGCTGTGCCCTGCGTCCTCTAGCGAGAGAAAAGTGGCAGTAAAGATCCCCTTTTCACCACTATTAACATTATTGATGGTCAGCTATTGCGATCTCTTTAAGTTTTTTCTTATTTCATTTAAAAGATTTTTTGTGAGTTTTTAAATATAATGGAATCTGATTGAATATTTGCAATATGATTTTTCAATTGTTTTCTTCCGTAGAGGTTGCTAAAAGAGAAAGGAATAACCCCTATTTTTTTATATACCTAGTTTTATGTTTACGCTGAACAGACATTTTAATGTTATCATACTCGACAAATTGCATAATTATGCGCTTAATAAATAATGTATAAGCAATGTCGCAATGTGTAAATATACCAATTTTATTGTGTTTGTAATGTGCATTAATTCTCGTCGGAACTATTATTGTTAAAATTCTTTAAATGCTGTAGAGCCGTGATCCGATCTAAATATGTTTTAAAAGTATTAATTTTGTGATTTGATAACTTATCGACTCTAGTCCCAAAGTATAGCATTCTCATGTGCCCGTATTTTAAGGGGACTACCTCTGTCAAAAAGAGAAAAACTGACATTTTGCGCTCAAAAAGTGTGACTACCACATGCATTTCAACAAAAATAAAAATATACGTCTTGTAGCAAATTCCTTAATCTTTAGTAGGTACTATGATGTAAAATTTCAATATTTGGAATATTTTCTGAATAAAAATAAAAAAAAGTCTTCCCCTTTTTGTAATTTGTATTTTTCTTGGAATCTACAGGGGCAAACAACTTGAAACTATATTGGTAATACGTATCAAGTAAATGATTAAAATGTGATGATGCAATTCTTTAGATTCTTTTTATTTTTTTCATTATAATCTTCCAAAAAACCTTAAAATATATTATTTTTCATGCGCCATCTTAGAAGAACGAATGGTATCTCCGCGCAGGCAATAATAGGTTTTCGGAGTATTGTGACCCGCTGGTGTTTCCCTTAGCATAACATTCCGCTTTGTTTAGCCAACAGCGGCCCCTTAAGGACCTAAATCTGTAGCGCTGCCGATGATTGGAAGGTGTGTGCCGCAGCCGTGCGAATAGACGCGTCAAATAATCAGTTGCGTTGCGACGCGTTTGATGACGTAATTACGCGGGGGGGAGGGGGGGCGCCCGTTAGCTCAGAAGCCGCGCGGTGCGCTTGACCGCATGACCTTGGCCGGGGTCGCGCCTCTCGCTCGCACACGAGCACCGGTCCCGCAGTCGCGCTTCTGCTCGCACTTTTTCCAAATACACCACTTTCCGCCGCGTGCTCACATCTTTTCGGTACTGCGTTTTCGTGTAATCCGTCGCACTACGCGGCGACAACACAGCGCGTCCGGCTGTCCTCAGCCGTACCTACAGAGCAAACTAATCTCGTCGACAGACAACATACCACCTACCTACATTACCACAATATCCCTGCCCTCTGTCCAACCCATAACAACGTCCCTGCTGAGATGGCGCCTACAATTACACACGAAGTCGATCGAAGTAGGGCGAGCGCGACAAGTAAAGAGGCACTTCGGCTTATTCCGTGCAGCGTCCGAGTCAAAAGGCCCGAGGCGCGAACACTTCCTAATATTCCAGAAAAAATCAAACGTAACCCTTAATTTTGCGAAAAACTTCAAACTTCCGTATTTTTTTAAACACATTGTCGTACAAAATTCATAATTCCAGCCCCAACGAAACCTGCAATCGTCTTATTGGATGATATATCCATGTATGTAAAATTTTTATTAAAATTCTTTATACTTTAGGCAAGAAAACCCATCAAAATGTCACAATTTGGGTACAAAATGTGTCGGGCCTCTTAATAATAATATGTACTTGTTGACTGTACTACGCAGTCAAATACTGTGCGGTTTGTGGGGCTACTACAACAATCGTTCATCGAAAGCTTTTTACCGATTATATTGCAGTGTTGATGATGGAAGAAATTAGCGTGAAATAGAGGTTGTTGTTAATGATAAGAATGAGGATGGAAGTAAAAATGGATACGACCGATGTGCTCGGCAGAGCACCCATCCGTGCTATGGGAAGCAAGCCAGTCACTGCTCATGGATAGGCAATAATAAAATATGTAGTAGTATAACGATGTATAGAAGTATATGTGTAGAAAGATGATGCGCTTGAAGGCAGAAATCGAAAGCAGGAACACGGATAACGTTCTTGAGAAGCGAATATAATAAATGAAACTCTTCATAAAACAAAAAAACTTAAAATAACACAGTTAAGGTCCAGTGACAAGCAAATGGCATTTCCCATGAGGGCTATATCAATATTGTTACAAATGATTCTGCTATAAATTATATACGGATAAGTAGCCAAAGACACAAGGTACGATGTAAAGACACATTTATACTGCAATATGTTCTATGTAGCGTGAAATCCATGGACGAAGTTCTATAAAAAATATCACAAGTTTTAGTGAACGCGAGGCTTGCCATTAATTTAAATTATTTCCCTAATTATAAAAATATAAAAAAACCATTGTGTAGCTTAAAAAAAATAGTTGTGAATAGTTTAAAATAGTGTGTCCCGACAAAGAGGGGCATTTTTTATGACATAAAATTGTCATAAGTCGCGCCGCGTAAATTGTAAATTGCCGCGCACCGTTGCTTCTATTCATGACAGCTATATAATAAAGAAACAAATTGAAAAAAGGTTTCGTGTGAAAACTACTTACATAAACTATCTGATGATATAACGGTTGCTTAATAAAAGTCTTCAGGAACGTCCACGCCAGGGTGATCTATTTCTTGCTCACACAGCAAACAATAAAAAAAACTTCCTTGAGAAAAACGATTTTAAAAAATGGCGGGCAGGCGTTCAGTTCTTGTAAGTCAATAATTGCCTTATATTTTATTTTTATTTAATAGATTCAAAAAAATTACACCGTTTGTATTTAACATTGCCTGTGTCACTCCTAACTAGG
>JAOPUG010000292.1:9950-22265 GCA_027564375.1 Micropterix facetella | reverse complement strand
ATCTCAAAGAAACATGTGCCAATTAAGATTTGTGATTTAGTACTTGAAAGTTTAAAAAAAATATCTTTTTGTTATAATTATTTTTAATATATATCTCATACTTCCTATACAAGAAAAAGTAAACCTGATTAAAGTATAATAAAATAAACATTTTAAAAATGATTGTCAAAAAGTCGAATGGTTAGCTTATTATGGTAGTCCAGGAACGTTAGCTCCCTAGGTTTAATGGAGAATGACAGCAATGAGCACCTCAAAATCATGTCTGCCAAATTCAAGGAGTAGTGGACCAATTATTTTACTTACTACCTTCACATTGATGGCCCTTTTCATTTTTTTCTGAAATTCATTGTAAATCTTGAGTGTTATATATTAGAAATGTCTTTTTGCAAACGTTGTCAATGTTTTAGGACGTCTGTTTGTGAGTAGTGGTGCTGCTTGTTTCGTGATTTTGTGTATAAGAGAATTTTGTGTGTAGTTTATGA
This sequence comes from Micropterix facetella, assembly GCA_027564375.1. Lineage (NCBI taxonomy): Eukaryota > Metazoa > Arthropoda > Insecta > Lepidoptera > Micropterigidae > Micropterix > Micropterix facetella. The sequence goes on along the minus strand of JAOPUG010000292.1, from coordinate 21,783 downwards.
GGACTACTTTTGCATAAATTTGACTAATATCCGGCAACTCCAACTTACTGAACAAATCACTTGAAGAGTATCTCCAAGGCGTATATGCCATAACTCCTAGCAGTGCTTTATGAGCCTTAACAATTGGATCTAAAGCAGTACGCGTACACCCTCCCCATTCCAGAATATTATATGTTACTAACATATAATATATCGATTTGAGAGTTTGCAAAAGAGGAATCACTTTTCTGATAGTCTTGAAGAGATACATAGATTTTCGTATTTTAGCCGTCAGAATACTAATATAAATGTCCCATTTCAAGATTTGGTCAAATGTTAGTCCACAATATTTTACTTGTGATTTATGTTCTAACTAGTACACATGTAGCAAGAACGTTCTGATCTTATTTGAGGCATTGTGTAGCATATATGAATTTTGAAGCCTGCATATTTAAAGTTTCTAATATCATTTATGGAAAATGTGATGTAGTTCGTTTTTGTTGGTTTAGCATAAATAAATTATTTTTCAGCTAAGAGTTGATATTACTTAGATTCCATTCAGAAATTTGATATATGATTGGCTATGTTTTCTCACGAAAGACTAGAGCGGTGTTATCAGCGAATAACATTGCATTTCCTCCATGTAATGGCATATTAGTCAGGTCATTGATGTAGACCAGAAAAATAATCTTCTCTAATACATACCCCTGGGGAACTCCATACATAATATACCTTTCAGATCTTACTTTACCATTTAATTTTGTGACTTGTGATTGATTTGAAAGGTAGTCGGTGAATCATTGCAAGGCCCGTCCCCTTTAAAAAATCCTTGTTTTGATTAACCGATTGAAAAATATACATTTCAACATATATATTATATGGCCAATTTCATTCAATTAGAAAATTTTCCAGTTCATAAATGGGTATTGCCCCCTTAGCCCTGTAAGTCGGACACGTACATAAGCATTTGTATGATACCGTCGTCTCGCGACGACTGACTATGAACTACCTGTAACCCGCGCTGGCTGACACTGCTAACTGGATCAGGAGTCCCAAGGAGGCTACGCCCACGTTATGTGCGGGCCCTGCCAAAGTTTCCAATCACTATTTTTAATTTGTAGCTGTCCAATGTTGCATACGTTGATCGTATCTCAAATGTTTCATACCTTCATATAAATGTGTCATCTGTTTCATATGCCATACGTAGGTACTAAAAAGAGAACATGGAGTTTATATTAATTTTTAAAATATCGCCGAACGTTGCCAGCTGTGGAATTTGGGTCGGCGGAGTGAATGATTTTATATGTATTAAACACTGAAAATATCAACTAGCAATGTTAATACTCCAGGTGCAGCTTATAAAACAAAGTATGTTCATATCTTTTAAGCATACATGCGCGTGATAGGAATGGAAAGAGAACGATACTAAATAAGTTTGCTAATAAATGGGTAACTATGAAAAAATAATATTGGATTTTGCATGATGGCCGTAATTGTGACACTATGCATTTAGTTTCACGTTGTTTTTTTAATATACGTCCAAGAATAATCGAAGTTTGCTTGCTGGAAGAAAACACACCATGCTTAATATATAGATATACGAGTTGGCAAATGTTTGGCTTAGAAACCCCAAGGAAATATTGACACATGTATAATTGCGTTATGTTTTTCTTGAGCCAACCTTATCAAAACTATAACAAATAATTTATCGTCAGAATCGTATGCACTTTTAAGTTTTAAATAATGTTGCGCCCAACATTCTCTAACTATTCGTCATTCAGCCTCTTTTTAGTACTCGACAGAATATTGAATAGTTAATTTTCTGCAAATATTCGGCAAGATGTAAACCTACCTTTTTTAGGACAAACAACAACTTTGTTATCAAATTAAAAAATATTAATCGAATATTTTAGGAAGAAGTCGTTTTTATAACAATTTACATTAATCAAAAATAGAAGACAAAGAATAACTTCAGTGTAGTTTGTCTAAGGGTCAAATCCCACGGTATCCTTATTGACAATATCAACTCTCAGGCAAACATTTATAATTAGCACGGAACAGCTGTCCTTATTTAACATCTACTTTCATTAAAATCGACAGAAAAACTAGAGTACTCTAAGGTTGTTAAAAACCTAGGAGTGCCCATCGAAGATACTTCATCTTGGCATGGACTAATTAATGAGGCCACCAGGTTTATTTTACGTAACCGTATTTTACGTAGCGGGCGTACTTCACGTAATATTATTACGTAACGTGATATATGAGACTTGCACAATGCGCACACATTAAGTTAATGATGGTACAATTATGACTTTTTAGCACAGGCGTTAGTGGAAACCTTTTTAAAGTAAATTTGATGATATTAACGTTACCATGAAACCTGCTATAAAACGTAATTGCTCCCTGTATAACCGCTGTAGTGAGTACCAATTTACGCCTATGTTTTATGCGTTATACAAAGTGGCCGAGTAAACGTTTATATAATAGTTTAAGGTTACAATTTGGTTGTATAATTTTATACAACTAAAAAGAGTTACGAATTACATATATGCGATCAGCAGTTACAAGAGTTACATCGATTTGCCTTTCAAACCACTCTTTTGTTTTAAAACATGTTGTTTTATCACAACTATTAGGTTTTATCACAACTATTTATCACAACTATTTAGGTTGTTCAAAGGATGTGGTTTTTTTATGAAGCACTAACATTTTTGGTGTATGGAGCAAAATTTTTTTACGTCCAGAAACACTTTATCTATCTACATTAGATATTAAAAAAACAATGCGTAACACCTTTCTTTGGTGACGCGTTGCACGACACCGACTAGTTTCGACGGCGAAAAGCTCTGAAACGTTAACTCTGGAAACAAATATGTGGATGTTGTACAACTTGTTGCGAAAAAATGTTTACCAATGTATATGTGGTTTTACGTTCAACCGAAATCGGTAGGGAACACTAAAGATATAATTTTATGCAGTAAATAATTCGGCAGACGATCCAAGCAAGTTGGGAAAGTGGGTCCACACTCGAGGCGCTCGTCTGAGAGGAATTCGCATATTAAGTGTGAAGTTACCTGTCGATACGTGTAAAGTACATAACGGAGATTTACGCCGGCCGATTGGTACAATTTGTATGCTTTTCGCGATCGGGATGAGACGGATGCTGGCACCATAGATTAGAAAAATATGTACTGTATAAGATGCGTCACGTCCTTCGCGAAATTTGCCAATTATCTTTATATATTTTCGTTATATTTTCAATATTTTATTAATAAATCCACCGTCTCGTAGAAATCAACACGGTAAGTATGTTTCGTCCAAATTAAGATATTATAATAGTCGTATTTTATGTAACAAGCTCTACTTGCCACTTGTCTCGAACTTTGAGAGAGTCTCGGTAGCTTTGTATGAAACTTATAAGCAAAAATTGTGACCGCTAAGAAATTAAAAATTATAAATATTTCTGTTTAGCATTAAAGAGATAGGTTTTAAAATATCTGGTTTAGTAGTTTAAAAAAAATAGGTTAGAAAATTGGAGGGGGGTTATTTTGAATTAGACCACACAGACATCGTAATTTAGTAGTTGTTTTCCATAGCAAGCGTGCAAATGGTATACTCGAAGCTTAAATATGTGAAATATGGTGTTATTGTGAAATAAAATATAAAATTTGGATAACATTTAATTTATAAGTCGATTTCACATATGTATATTACCAATTGGCTAAGAATAATGTGAAAATAAAGAAAAGAGAATCGTTTAAGCGAAACAACGAGTGCGAGCGAAACAAATTTAAGCAATAGTGAGAAATTAGACTTGACGATGAGCTATAAAATGCCATATAGATAGGGATCTCAGATTGACGCCGAACCGCCTACATAACGGACGGTAGTTACCGCTGGGAGCAGTCAACGCCTAAGCGCAATTAAAATATAAATGTAATACCTTTGCCCATAAAATAAGGCGTAGATCCCGCTTGAGGGGTGCGATAGTGTACATAGGGGGTTTAAACAATCTCCTCCGTCGCAAAGAGCGCCTCCACGGAAGCGGCCAAGGCACAATTGTTTCTAGCTTCTTATAACTCGCAATATTGAAGATCGACAAACCTAGTATGTACTCAATTTTATACTAAAACACAGTTTAGAACCATTAAATAGCGTTAAATAGCGTTATCATTACCGGATTACTCTAAAAGAAGAAAAATAGTTTGCCACGAGCTCCACGTAAGTTTCACTAACTTTTGTTGGGAGATACTTATCGGGATCCTAATGAACTGTTTACGGTGCTAAACTGTAACTTCATGTTACTACTTCGGGATAGCACAAGGCATTGTAATGCATTGACGCCGGCGTCGCCCTCGGGAGAAATAAAAAAGAAAAAGGAGAAGAAGATCACGGGCGGTGCATGAAGCTGTCACACACGATGCTCCTTCCGTCGCAACAACTCTAATGCACATGCGCTGGAGCCTAATGGGGCTGTCGGGGCACCAATATGACTATCTTATTACACCAGTCGGCCCGACTCACGGCTCAGCTCCCATCCGGCAGCCTCCCCGAAGAGAGACTAATCTGATGAAATCTGCTTTGCGGTCGGACCTGGGGTAACACCTTGGGCGGCCCTGGACGGTTGATGTATTAGTCGGTTTACCGACCTTGCTCAAATGACGAATAGTCTAGTTGCGTAATGCTTCTCAAGGCGTGGGGGTAGGTGTCGACCTGTCATAGAAACGACCCAATGGAATCCCAATCTCGGGTGGCTCTCCGAGTAAAGGACGCCACGGGTTCGTGATATTTCTGAGTCACGGAATGCCGCATTATCACGATAGGTAGAGGTTGCGCAAGCGACTTCGAGCCTGGAACCAGACGAGTGGACGGAGAAATCCGACCTAATCAGGTAATCAGGAGGTGAGACTGCCCGCTGGGTGGCACTTCCCAGTACCTTGTCGTAAGGAGTAGGACTCTGACGGGCAGTGGCGTAGTTCGATTGTGGATATATTATATCTAAATTCTAAACATTTCATCTCGGGGCGATAAAACGATAAAGTTCGTTGAAATTCCTCAGGGTGACGAGCTCGCTCGAGTATAGTCTTAAATCCAAAGTACACATGCGCTGTAATCAATTCGTATAAGGAGTAATAGAGACTACACCCTCGGACCCCCAAGTCCTACCACGAATTGCCTACTGCGCATGTGCAATGGAGTTATCGCGACGGTAGGAGCACAGTTGGCCGTACTTCGTTTCCAGCAAACGTAACCTTAGACGTTTCTGAAATATAAAAGTTGGGAAGCATTGCTATTATTTTGCTATACTGTCTCTTAAGAAAGGTCCCTAATACTTAAGGAACAAGGAACACTTAAGAAAGGGTCCTATTTAGAGGTTTTATTTATAGGCATTTTTATTCGGTGCTAAATTTGACAGCTCCGCGGGGTCCGCGCGACATTTGCTTTGCCATGTTCTTACGGAATTTCCTTGTGCGTTTCATTATTTTAGTGTAAATTGCAGAAAAGTGTTTTTAAAATGAAAAATAGTTTACGGACTCTAATTACACGCCTTCGAATCCCAAGGCTGGCAGTTGTAATGGGTGGGCATTGCGCTATATCCACAATTAATTACAATATGGTTACGGCGACAGGTCGGCCACATCACCAACTGGAAAATACCGTTCCGCAATATAAAATCAACTTGCTATTTATCATTCGTGAGCAGAGGACGCTTTTTGCAAGTGCCACGTCATCGAATTCAAGATTCGAGAGTTGTGATTAAGAATCTAGTATCCTCGCGAGAGGGCCGTCTCCCTCACTTTCAGATAAATCCTGTAATCAGCTCTTTAATCCACTCCGTCGCTATTATTCTGCAACTTCTTCATTTGTACTTCGGGGCATCCCTTTAGCCAGTACGGCTGTCCACCAGGTTTCCGTGGCTCTGTTATATTCGGCTACACCAGCGAACACTTCGAGATCATCATCTCTGCAGAGTTCGCACCTAGTTCCTGAGTCAATCCTTCTGTACACTATAGCATCGCCAGGATGTTACAAAGGTATTGTCGGTCCCGTTTTATAAGTGTAATGTGAATCCATATGTCAGGGTCATAAGTCAGTGCCATAAAATCTGAATACCGCGCGTCTTAACAATTCGCGAAACCAATTCCAACATTTATGTAAGCAGAGTGCCTATGTATTTCGCGAAACATCTCAATCTGCGATGCCGCGTGCTAAAACTCAAAGGAAACGCAAAATCACGCTGCAGATTCGCGTGTCTTAAACTCATAGTAAGTCTGGAAATGTAGTATAATAAATAATATGAAACTGCCTCCGCAATCTTTTGGAACCATTTAATTAGGAAACATAATTGGATAACTACTCAACGACAAGTCATGATTCAAACAAATCAAGTAAGACCTGACACGTACATCAAGAAATTATCATGAAAAGTTTTACAACGAGGAATGAGTCATCACTCGCAAACTGTAAGACAATGGACAGCGTTGTGCAACCAACAGACAAGATGGAAGCCCGGTCATCACCCCTCAAACGGGCAATAGAGTAAATGTTAGAAGACAACTATAAAAGCAGTACTTCAGGCCAGGTATTCATTCACATCATCGATGGATATTCAAGGAGTTAGATCACATTAAATCGCCATTATCGCGTCGCAACATAGTTCTAACATTTAAAAGGCGCTACCGCATTAGCGCTGCCCGCCAACATCATATAATCGATTACCTAAATAAAGAAACTTCAATAATAACGAAGGTTCACCAATTATTCTATTTATGTTAAACTTTAATTCGACTGTTAAAGATCAATAGAAAATCATTAGTTCTTTGAATCATTAGTTATTTATAGTTTAAATTTAATGGTTAAATATTTGAACGTAGTAATTCATAATATTGTGTTAATTGATCGTTAACGTAAACGCGGAGAAACATTTGCTTGAATAAAATAGAACCAATATGGCTCTGGTGATATTGCTACCTTTTGAAAGTGAACATATAAGGAGAGGAGTCCAAAGAAGCCATTCTCGTGGATACGCCAGCTTTATAATCCCACGACCTAGGAAGAGTAAACCAGAAGCAGCTGAAAGGGAAGGGGGGACTTCTAGAACGAGGCTAAGTACTTGACCTCGTCTGTTCGGCAGTAGTTGCAGTGAGCATTTGAAACTTCTCAAAAATTGGAAGTAGTAAGGTTCTCCCAAAAAAAATCGTGTAGTGGCGCGTAAGTCCTGTAACCGTAACCGTAACCTGGAATTTATATAATCATATTTGTTTACAGCTCGAGATAGTTGGAATTTTCTTGGAAACCCTCGCAGGTAAAAGTGCAGTAAGGACGCCTGCGATGATATTCTTATTAATGCTACCTTATTATTCTTATTAATGGTTCCTCTGGAATGCCAAGATAGACGCCGATCCTAGCTGCGGCATTCACGGTGTTCCATAGGTCATGGTCCGACAGCCCTGAATAACTAGTTAGACTACTCGATTTTCGACCTTTCTTAAATTTGTATAAAAACGAAATAAGAAAACGCGCCCAAACTGTGCTTAACATCATTTTAAGACCTGATAAGCTTGCATAAGGAAAAAACTAATTCGGATGCATAAAAGAAAATATCAAAACTTTACTTAAATATTAGGCATTGCTTTAGTGCGTTTTAGAAATTAAATTAGGCACCAGAAAGAAAACAAACATGAGCCATTATTAGATAATTAGGTCATTCCGTCGCCTTATGCGGTCTTGCCATAATCCCATACGCATTTACTTTATCACGCGATAAAGAATTCGCTGACGTATTTTTAAACTCCGAGGAACCCGTTGTTCTAACGAACTTTAACGTCATATCTTTGTTGATACACGCAACTATCGTATTGATCTGTGCTGGCACAGTACGGGAACGATGCGCTGCGGGCCGCTCGGTCAAAAACGCGCCTGCGCACCATTCTGCGTGATAATGCACTCAAGTTTGATGGCGTCAATTTTGGGAAGGGCCACGAAATATTTATTGTTATGAGGAAAGTGAATTCGCAGGCGAGACATAAAAGAACCTGATGCGGGCATTCTCGTCGTCTTTCGAATGGGCTGGATCCCCTCGATCGATTCTTGATATCATGTACGCTATGACCTTAAATTAGGATGATATGTACCTAACGTCACTTCGTTATTATTAGACGAGAAAACTTACATACGTTTATACGGTAGTGAATAAAAAAATCTGCAATAGTCATACGTTTGAAATATGCGAATATACATAACATTTAAACCAATTAACAATATGTAGGGGAAGTACGCACAAAAAGACATATACGGACAAAACAACGCACACCACTGCCTGTCGCATCACATGACACGATCGGCTCCCCGATCCTGTCAAAACATGAACGCACCAATCCCAGTCGTTCCGGTGTCATGGCCGATGTTATGTGTGTGCACGTCACAATTTTTTTTCTTTGCGTTCTTTGCTTTTTCTTTGTATACGATTCATTTTATCCCTCAATGATATGTTGTCGCATTAAACTAACTTTTTCCACACAAAAATGCGTCTATGTATTATTTTTCAATTTTGTCTTTTTAATAACGCTGTATCATACAGTGCCATATCGTTGCTGTATGGACAAAATGGCATATGAATACAATGGGTATAATGATATAGGTAAGTCATTTTATCCATAAGAGCTCAGTCAAAAAGATTTAATGTCGAAACAAATAATTTAGCTCTTTAATCCTTTGCAGCTAACAAAATGCCACGCAAATATAAGAACACGACTAATCGCCAAACTTGGAGTGAAGCGTCAATGCAGAAAGCTATAGAGGCAGTTCTAAATAACAAAATGGGCTGGATAGTGGCATCAAAAATATTTGGTATCCCTCAAGGAATGCTTCGGAGGCATTCATTTGGTAGCAATAAAACTCTGGAGTCAAATTCAAAAGTTTTGGACGTTGGAAACCAACCTTTCCGCCAAATGTGGAAGAGGAATTAATTTAGCATAAAAAAATCTTGAATCGCGTTTATCTGGATTAACACGAGTATCGGTGCAAGAACTAGCTTTTCAGTTGGCTGAAACAAAACGTTTTTGCTCATAGATTTAACAAAAATAAAACAAAAATCTGGACAATAATGGGTGGAACATTTTTAAATTCGTAAAACAGATATTTCTCTGCGCAAACACGAAGCTATTTCAACAGCCCGTGCTCAGGTTTTCAATCGGCCTCAAGTCCAAAAAAAAAACCATCTTTATGCGACACTGTTGGCGTCTGTAGACTTTATGCCACATCGAATTTATAATGCTGACTAAACGGGCCTGATATATTTACTGTACAAGTACCCCAAAAAAAATTAGTGACTACTGGAAGAAAGCAAGTTTGTGTTATAACCAGTGCAGAGCGTGGAGTAAACACCACTGTTGTTTGTTGTGTTAATCCTGTTGGTAGGTTTGTCCCGCGGATAATTATATTTCCGAGGAATAAAATCAAGAATGAACTTGTCGACGGAGCTCCTCCTGGAACTAAATGTTTAGCTCAACATTCAGGATGGATGACAACCGAAAGATTTCTGAAATGGATGAAGCATTTCCAAAGTTTTGTGAAAGCAAGTATTGATGATAAAGTCATTCTGATTATTGACGGGCGTGCAAGTCACAAAGGGGTCGAAACTTTAGAATATACGAAACAAAACGGTATCTTTGTCATTTGACTGCCTCCACAATATATCATCGAATGCAGCTACACGATGTTTGTTTTTTCGGTCCCCTGAAAACTTACTTTAACCAAGAAATATCGAAGTGATTGAGAGGGCATCCTGGAGGTGTTATTACTCAGTTTGAAATTGCTGGCATGTTCAAAGAAGCATACGGCAAAGCAGCTACAGTGCAAAATGGTTGTCACGGATTTAATAGTACTGGTATTTGGCCTCTAACCACTGAAATATTTCCTGACTATATCTATGACCCTGCGGAAACTACAAACATACCGCCAGAAGACGCTTCTAATGAGCAACATACAATTCAGTAACAGACATACTATTCCGAGACACCTGAGATTCTATCAGTAAACACAGATCAAGAAATTGTAGCAATTCCTCTTTCAAATCAAAAACAGCTATTGTCGTCTAATCTTGTTGTCCCTATTGAGGAGCTTTCTCCTGCACCAAAAGGTTATTTTATCAGTGGGCAAAATAAAACGTAAACCAAAGGCTAGACAGACCTCCTTAGTTCTAACTTCCACTCCTAACATATCTGAGATTCAGTTGAAAAATAGGGCTGCAGCTCCCCGGAAAAGAGAAAACGATACGTCTTATATTATTAAAATTAGCAGAGAAATTTTTGTTAAAAACGAGCTATATTGACTAATTTTTTTCTGATGACTAACCCAGTGTTATACTCAATAAATTGATGAATTCTTTAAAACAATTGAGAAACCTTTCAAAATTCATTTGTTTTTCGGAAAAATTCAGCCCAAGTTTACATTTAAAAATAAGAACTCTCCAAAAAAATGAGCCAAGGAATGTACAGTACGAACGACCCCACATTACCAATAATACAACAACATTTATCAGGGCAACAGCAGAAATAAACTGACATATAATAATACTTGGAATGAATAAAGTAATGAGTTTTTTAAACTATATTTTCAAGACATTTAAAAAAAAGTTTTCCATATAAAACTACAAAAGTTAGAAAGAAACTAGATACGTTACCTCTACGTTAGAAAAACTAGATAAATCACTAAAGAAATAAAAGTAAGTAATTCCTAAAGTTATAGGAAAATTATTTTAAAAAAATTGTTTTAGAAATACAGAACAGATGAATTTGTCAGAACTATAGAAATAAGTATAGTCAAGACAACAGAAGATCATACCCAAAGACCAAATAAGGCAATCAAAAATTTTATCACAAATTATGATAACAACTAAACCATTTCGGAAGTGGTAAAATAAACATATCTAAATTATGTAGAATTATTTAGAATTTATATGTTAATACATTGAACTCCATACACAAGACCAAATAATAGCAGACCCACTAGAAGTTGCAAATTATTTTAACAAATATTTGCCAATGCTGCCAATGAAAAAACAAAATAAAAGAACAATCCTAATCGTTAATAATTATACAGAGTATCTTAAAGTCAACAAATAAATATAAAAACACAATTTTTCTTCAACCAAATAAAGAAACCATTTATAATATGAAATATCCTCTAATGAAACTAGTCAACTAATCGTTTCCTCTTGAACTTTTCCTACTAAGCTAAACGTAATCTTTTAATAGCTGGAATAACACGCCAGGCTTGTATATTCCAAAGCGCTAATCAAAGGCTGCCCACGAGGCTTTAGCACTAAATGTAAACAATTTACGTTTACTGATGATGTCGCTCAACGGGCATTGTCGCCTGAACAGACACATGTTCAACCTCAGGCTCTGAGATACTAGGGTGTGCTGATACTGCTAATTATACTGCAGATAAAACCCCTCCTCCACCTCGTGTGCGAATGTAGCCCACTGATGCGTAAAAGAAACACCACCTGGGTGGCTACAACCTCCAAGCTGAAGAATTAAAACAATCCAGTGCCAAAAGCTTACTACGATTCCTAAACGACGCTAAGCTTATCTTGCAACTACGTGTAGCGATCAGAATAGACCAGATATAGGTGGCGATCTAAATAGACCAGAAATGGTCGCAGCTATACTTTTAAACCTCAAGATGATGAAGAGGACTGTCCGTGCATATACTGCATTGAGATCTTTTCACGATCAAAGCCCAAATAAACCTGGTTACTGTACCTAATTTGTTGGCATTTGCCTCATGCTTCTTGTTCTGATCTTCCTAAACAATCCATGATTTTAATTGTGAACTTTGTCAATAA
>JAOPUG010000281.1:0-10933 GCA_027564375.1 Micropterix facetella | reverse complement strand
ATAAATATGTAAATTTGATGTAATCAGTTGAAGTCACGTCGATACCACCTGACATCTTACATAGGAGTAATAAAAGTATGCGGGCTCTCAACTACTAAGTAAAATAGGTGGTTCTAGTTAAATATTATTCAGCTGACCTGCCGTTGATACCACACATCAGGTATTTTAAACGCGGCGTTTGAAATTGGTAAGGATATGTTTATATCGAGATGTTCAGTAACTCGACACTGGGGCGGTCTCGTCGCTCTTACTTTGGGCATCGCTTTATGTTACCACTAAAGGTTATATTTCATCAAACATTTAGAAATGCATCAGTTTCAAAATCTGTGTTTAAATACATCCGATGTGTGACGTAATCTGATTCAGAGTACTCTATTAATCATATTTTTTTAAGCAGTAGATTTTTTTGCAAAGTGATATGAATGCACTAGGTACTATGATGAGAGCAGAGCTCCGTTTCTCGAAGATAACAAGTCAAATATGTAGTTTGATCTTCATAAGTGTAAATGTCTGTAGTTACAAATTCAATAATACACTATTTCTTGAATATTTGTTAAAATTATGCAAAATAGTCCCTACTTTCAAAAATATTCACAAATTGAAATAGTGTGAATGACGTTTGAATTTTTAAAATTAAACGAAAATTGGAAATGAATTGTAAAGAAGTCGCAGGAAATGATTGGAGTGAGCAATAGAAGGAAAATAAAAAAATAGAATAAAGTAAAGTGTTATTTGAGGATTATTACAATATTAAACGTAAGTTTTTTGTTGGGGAACGATACGTTATTAATTGATGTATTTTTATTGATCCTAATCGATACATGATGATGATGTGCCGGCACCGAGGCGCGATGCCGGCAAGCGTTTACAATTGAATCGCGACGAGATTATTGGCTAATTAGTATTTGATCTGACTCGATAAATGTCTGACGATGATATGTTGTTATCTGGACTGGAGTACTGGCTTTATAGTTGCCTTGTGACGGCAATGATGAACTGAGCTATTGAAGGGTCATGGCTGGACTTCCTTTTCGTCTGTTTATTGCCTAATTCTATGGCATTGTCTTACTGATTCACTATCAATGAGCCATTATCTGATTGTGACATTTCACGTTAATTTATTCGCATACATGTGTCCTCATTTGACCCTGACTGAGCCATGGTTTTTCATTGTGCTATCCCTAATATGTGTTACTTTATTGGATTGCTACAAATCTATCATCTTCATAGTTTGCGGTAAGAACTGTCATAAAATCCTAGTGGAATTAATGAAATTGAGCGTACACGTTAGAGCAAATAAATGTGGGAAGAATTTTGAAGAATCTTACGTATCGAATAAATTATTCCATCGAAATCCTCTCATTAACTCGTACAAACTGACAAAAAGTTTTGACGTCTTGAGTTGTCACTCAAAATAGTCACTCATAGGTGGATATTTTAACGTACCCCATTCTGATTCTTGTCCAAAATATATACAATATAATGCGATCCACTTCTGAGGCTGGGTGAAAATTTCAGATTAGTTTCATTAGTTGTGAAAATTTAGAAGTCGCATGAGTGAATCCGTCGCAATGTGAATCTGCTAAAATTCACTGTTGATGCAAGGCTCTTAACCTTATTTCGACAAACGTAACATCAGATTTTCACGCCTCAGTGGAAATTTACAGTGGACTAAGGTACTTATAATTTTCGATAAACGGTGCTTCGAATTTCTGAAAGGGCTCACTCAAGGCTTGTAACTCAATAGTGTGTTTTGTTAGTCGGTGAATAGTTACGCTGAAAATATGTGTGAAATCGATTTATAAAAAATGAAATGTGCCATTTGAAATCACATCTTTTAATAATATCACAATTATTAAAAAATATAAATCCTATTATAGAATATGGTTTTTCCAAACATCGAGGCATCTTCAAGATCATAAAATATTTGGATGTGCGGTATTACGAGCTTTACAAAACAAAAGCCCATATTCGTATTGATTTTGAATTAACCATTTATTCCGACCACTCGGCAACATGGAAAGCGCCAAGTTAAACATTATCCAAAGTACGCATAAACAAACAAACATAGAGGGAAGCGGGCGCGTCATCAACGCGTTTTCATAACGCTGATTGTAATTTTCATATTTGTGTAAACAGAGCGCGGACGCTCCGGGACGCTCGCTGTTTGCGTATCCATTACGTCGCTGCGACTGCGAGATTTGTCACGGATACTCGACCATCGACGAATTTCAGTGTCCCACTTTCGACGCGAATACATATTTGTATAATTATGCAGAGGGGGTATTCGACCGTGTATGTTTTGCTGGAGTTACTGATTTCACAATTCATTCATACGAAGAAGCGCTGATAAATAAATAGCCGACCACACAGCTAGGAATATCCTTGCATAATATAATAAGACAACTAAGGTAATCAATCCTGGATTTTATTTTAAAATCCCGGAATTAATCCCGGGATCCCGGAATAAATCCCGGAACCTCCGATATGATCCCGTCATCACTGATTTAATCCTAAAAATCCTAGCATTATCCCGTATACACGGATTTCATTCCGTATTCACTAGTATCCCTGATTTGCATGACATCGTAAAAATTGCGAAGTCTTCTGTAATTTTCAGTAGTTGCATTAAAAAAAATATACATACATTTTAGATGTGTCAATGCTACGGGGGACCCGCCACCACGGGATGTTAACGAACTTGATCGTCTTGTCACCACGAGGTGGACTTGTGGACAATTACAATCTACGTACCCAACTATGCCATCAACCCGTCAGAGCTTTAACAGCGAGTTACTGAACAAAGATAACCAGCGGGCCCGCCTCACTTCCTGACTCTGACTGACTCCCTGGTCACGGGTTCGTTGTCCCTTGCGCGGATTCTACCTGATGTGAGCGTTAATTCATATCCTGAATTTATCGCAGATTGCAGGCGCGCTATTCGTAACAAGTTCACCCGGGATTGGGTGTCCAACGGATCGTTTCTAAGGATAGATGACATTAAGATGTTTCCAGACTCCCCCGGGTCGTTGCCGATTGAGCAGCATGGCCAGTAAACCGGGCAGTGCGTCAACCGCCCAGGTCCGCCGGAGGATTTCCTCCAGATCAGCAATTCGGCTTCTTCAGGTTAACTGCCTCTTCGTGGAGGCTCCTGGATAGGAGCTGAACCGTGATTAGCACCGAATAAACTTGACATATATGCGGCCATCTGGCCCAAGCTGCACGGAATCGTTAGGTACGTATACATACACTTGAGATTTGTCAACTGCTACAGGCGAACAGCCTGGAGCGTTTTAAAGATCTTTTCATTATAACACCCCGAGATGAAACACAGAGACTTTAGGACAAGAAGAATATACGTACCAAGCTCCACCTCAACCCGTAAGAGTCCAACTCTTTACCGAAAGGCACTTGGAATTTTCAAGCCCAGTGTGACGTCCATCGCGCTCTTATTGCGAAAAGTGTAATCTCTGACCTCCCGGTTTGACGTCGCTTGCGCGGTCTTCTACCTTAAGTAAGCGACTATTGTTCACTGGAATTGTCGCGGATCCAAGGCGCCCATTACTCGGCTTGCCACCCGAGATCAGTGGACAACGTATCGTTTCTAAGACTATACTCGGCCAAGCCCGTAACCACGAAGCGTTTTAACGAATTTTATTTCTTTAATGCCCTATGATTAAACGTACAAAATTTTGACGAAACAAATCCATTATCCAACTACGCCGCAGCTCGTTAGAGTCCGAAGCCTTATAACGAGACACCGGTACGCAAACTGCACAGCGGGCTAGACCTCCCTTCTGGTCGCGGATTCGAAGTCGCTTGCGCGGTCTTCTACCTTAAGTATGTGCAATCCCTCACTGTAATTGTCGCGAATACGATGCGCCCTTTGCTCCACCCGAGATCGTGTGGCCCAAAGGGTAGATAGCTTAAGGTACCTAACTACCCCCACTTCTTTAGGTAATATTATGTTTTTAAACTCCCCCAACCATTCGTCAATTGAGCAAGGTCGGTAACCGACCAATACTTCAACCGTCCAGGGCCGCCCGAGGTGCTACCCCAGCTCTGACCGCAAAGCGGGTTTCACCGGATCAGTCTCTCTTCGGGAAGGCTGTCGGATGGAAGTTAAGCTGTAACTCGGGAAGACCGTGATGAACAGAGTTGGCTATTGAGACCCGAGCTGCACATGCTCTGTTTCTAATGGTATATAGCTTGAGGTACCTAACTACCCCCGCTTCCTTCGGACGCATTGCGCTTCCACACTCCTTCGGTCATTCGTTGTTGGGCAAGGGCTGGCTGATCAACCAGTGCCTAAGGCAGCCATTCATCTGAAGTTTTCACCGAGTGCATATGCCGCTTTACTGTAATACTCTGGGCTCAGACCCTGTCAACGCAATACCAGGATACGGGGATCCCCCTTCAGGTAGGTTGCGAACAATGCTCAGACATCCAGGATGGTCCATAGGCTTCCTTCAGATCAGCCGCCATGCACAGCAGGTTCACCGGTTTCGTCCCTCTTCGTAGAGGCTGCCGGATAGGTGTTAAGTCTTAAGTTGGGCCGACCGTGATAGAACAGATTTGGCCATTGAGACCCGAGCTGTATGGAGCTATTAGACCCCACCATATACATATATAGATAAGTAATTGAACACAGCTCACGTATCGGCTAATAGCCTTTAAAAGACGCTCGAAACGAGTGGGGTCGTCTCGGCCCCGTAGCCGTGGAACATTCCAACTTTTTCAATCAAAGCAAATGAGAGTTTTGTGGCCGTGTATTGACCGTTTCTTTCGGTAAACTTATTTATTGCTCTATTTGCTGACGGCCCGGAAGGACGCGGCCCATTTAACACGGTAAACATTCGAATTAGCCAACCCCAAAGAGGAAATTCGCCCGCATTGATCCAACCGCACGAGAGGGGAGGTTTACAATTTTGTAGATTTAAGACCCAGTGCAGGCAAAAGGCAATTCCGGAGATGGTGATATTAGTATTTTTATAAATCATTCTGCTATAACTTCTTTACGAAAATCACATACTTTCCCAAATGTCGTCTTGATGAAGTGACATACAATGCGGCTCTAAGTATTGCTTATGTAATAAATGCGATATTTTACTTGCATTTGATTTTGAAACCTTCGGTTTTCTTTTCTTTGATTTAGCTGATTTTTTTATCGGCTATAATAATCGCGATTTTTAGGTTCGATTTTACAAAAAAATCATCTACCACCTATCATTTTAAAATTTTTGTTATTTACCTAGTAATTATATTGGAATGACTTACAAAAAGTTAGAGGTACTTAACAGAAACACATCTGACTTACAAGAAAGTTAAGGTGTATCACGATGTATTTTCTGGGCGAGTAAAACGGTAGCTAAAAACTGATGTGCAATGTCAACATACATTTATACCACAATATAATGTTTTATTTAGTGAAAAATCCATGGACGAAAATAGGTAATCATGCTCAGCAAGGCTTTTTCTGAGAGGATCATAATAATCGCTATAGATGTATAGTTGAAAATTATTTAAAATAAATTTAAACTGAAATACCTAATTTAAAAAATCGGAATCTGAAAATCATTATTCTTGGATCGTTATGATCCATAATTCCCTGGGCATTTCGCATAGGATATAGGAGATTATTAAAAAAAACTTCAGTTATATGAAAACAAAGATTTTTATTTAACTATTCATGTAAAATTTATAGTAAAATATTTAACGTTATAATTTATATTTTGATTATTCGTTGTGATATTTATTAGGGTAGTAACCGCTTAAGAGGAAACATTAGCTCAACATATTTTTACCATGTAGAACGGATATGTGAATTAGCTACGCTCTAAACGATGATGCATTTGGCACTAGAATTATTTATGACGAATGGGAAAGCGGAGAGCAGTGGACTGCATCACAAGTGAAGGCGGCGATCTAAGCAGACTTTATCGAGGGCGTCGACAACATGAAACTCCGACTTTCCAAGATACGAGATTGTATTTTGCTATTATCATGCCTTTTTCGCTCATCTTATCTTACGGTATAGCGTAAATGTTGTAGTTGTTATTAATATAAAAAAGGGATTTATCTCGTGATTTCCCGAGGATTTAATACATTTGTTGTCCTGTTAATTGAAAGAAAATGTATTATTACCGCGTGGAACTCGACGATAGGTTTCCCCAACGTTTCAGCAAAGTTACATTTGTCGTCATCATGGGGACAGTTTATGAGTGTCGCTAAGCTACGGTCGGCCCGAAACGAACGCAAGGAGTTGGATGAAGACAATCTACGTACCAAGCTCTGCTACTGCCCGTGAGAGTCCAACTCCTCACCGCGAGGCACTAGACATTTTCAAGCCCAGTGAGGCATCGTCGCCCTCTCACTCCCAGTTGTGGTCAGATTTCTACGACCTCCCATCTGGTGGCAGGTTCGAAACCGCTTGAGCGTTCTTCTACCTTATATAGCGGCAATTCCTCACAGGAACATGTCGCGGATACGAGGCGCTCTTTACTCGGCTTTCCACCCGAGATTGGATGGCAAATACGAATGCGACTGTCACGGACACTGCGTGCCGCATTTGGATGTTGGGGCGGGTAGTACCATTTTTACCGCTGCAACGCCAGCTGGCGCAGATCGTAAAGATGTATATTTTGGGGCGAATTGTGAAAATCGTTTGTGCATACACAGTGTTGCTATTGTCGGAGATCAGCGATGACAACGTCTACTTAGAGCGTGCTATATGACGGAGAGTGTGAAACCTATGAAGAATCTCGATTGAGGTTTGGCCTTCCTCTAATTTTGATTGATTATCTGATCATTCGCGGGAAATATAATGATTCTTTTGAGATTATTTTGTATTGCGAGACCACAACCAATTGTTTGTTCCACTATTCAATATGTGCTTGCGGATTGCCGACTTTTCTCGCTGGACCTTTCTTATCGCCTTAATATGTTCCATTACTCGACTCATAATGGGGTATTTCGTCTATCCGATATAAGACAGCGGGAAGACGTAGAAAAAAATTATCATGTAGTTTCACGCCGTAAGAATCCGTGTCTTTTCAATTAAAATATTAAATAACCACGAAAGTTTTAACATGTTATACATGTTGTGTATAATGCCAAACAAACGCAAGAGTTTTTGATTTTTTGCGGCTGCTGTTGATGTTGAAAACGTGTACACCAAAGTATACAAATAGTTGGGCCTATTGCCTAGGCCCAATATCTGCTGATCAAATCGACGTTATTATTCTGACTATTTGATGACGCTGGTACATATAATAAAAGTAAAGTCGCACGTAACGAAATTATAAACGTTACGTTTACATACCTTCTATTACGTAATATAGTATAAATCTATACATACGACAATAAATAAACTAAAAGTGCTTTTTAATATTGGGATATAAAAATGTAATAGGGAAAGGAAGGGGAGGAAAGGGAGGGTATTGGGGATTATGATTTAAGGAGGGTAAATTTTGAGTTGTGAGAAGGTCATTATGAACATTTAATTACCCAATAAATTGGATTCTAACTGTTCTTTAAACAAGGAGACCAATTATTCTGTAAAGATTGGGCCAAATAGCCGCATATATGTTAACTTTGGTCGATCTAATTCACGGTTCATCTCCCATCCAAGAGCCTGCCAGAAGAAGGACTTAACCTGGAGAAGCCGAAGTGTGAATCTGAGGGAAAACTTCGAGCGGCCCTGGGCGACACACTGGTCGATTCACCGGCCAAATCGATCAATCGACAAATACCCGAGGAAGCCTGGAAGCGTAATTTGCTATGACGGCTTAGGGTCATAATGGCTCCATGGAACCTGGGCTATAATGGCCGTTGTGTTTTGGTCGGAACTTGCGCAGCAACTCCTATTAGCCTCCCCGAAGAGGGACCAACCCGGTGAACCCGCTGTGCGGCTGTCCCGTGGACGGGAACTCGGGCATAAACTGGACAGCCAGCGCACACTGATTGTTGTCAGTGTGTTGTCACTGAGTTTAGAAGTGTACGCTTCTTAAGACAGCGTAGGTACCTCTAATGCTTATCCATAGATTTGATAGTGTGGGCCATCCGATCTCGAATGAGAGTTGCCGTGCAAAGGCCGCCCCGTATCCGCTACATCCCAGTTAGGGATACCGCTTTAGAGGTAGAAGACCGCGCGAGCGACCTCGGACCTGTGACCAGACGGGGGATCGGAGGAATCTGATTCGCATCTGGTAGTAAGGGCGCGAGGAGCCCCACTGGGGTTGAAAATTCCCAGTGCCTCGCGGTAAGGAGTTGGTCTTTTACGGGTCTAAGTGGAGCTTGATAGGTAGATTTGTATCGTCTTAAGTCTCTGCGTTTCGCCTCGGGGTGATAGAACGAACGATATCATTAAAACGCTCCTGGGTGGACGGATTCGCCCGTAGTAGTTGACAATACCAAATGCTGTACTCCTAATGAAGAGGGTCAACCCCGTGTCTGTACCGCTACATCGAGGCAGCAGAAGACTCGACATTTTGATGACAGCTTGCATTGCTCCTCTGCTTCTAGGCATACTGCTTCTAACCGATGTTGAGAAGCCACTTACCGAGACTCAAAGGCCTTAACCCTGTATATAAAAGGTCCTCCGGTGCAAGCCGTTAGCTAATCCGAGGCATGCCAGGTGATTAGTCATTGGGTTCGACAACTTGAAACAATACTTTCTCCCATCGGTCATACGTAGTGCTCTGCTACCAATTTTACGGATGGTGGAGTCAATGGAGGTCGTTAAAAATTAGGTCATCACCTATGTAATTTGCGTTTCTCACACTAGCCAGTTTGGATGGATATCTGGACCGTCTGGTAATTTCAACCTCGAGAAAGACCTCCGTGGACGACCGAAGGGTAATGTTGCTGATGATGAATTAAGGGCGACTGTGGAAGCGGATCTGTCGCAAAATCAGCAGCTATCAACACTAATGACAAAGTAATGCTAAGTAATTTGTGAACTACTCAAAAAGTGGGTAACGTATACATATAAAAATAATATTCGACGCTTAAGTCGCTCACTGAACCAACAACAAAATGAAGGGATATGAATCGGATTGTCACTTGCAACGAAAAATGGATCTTGTACGGTACCATCAGAAGAATGTATAAGCTCATCACTGTGGTTGAATCCAGGAGATGCAGCTAGACAATGTCCAAAATGCAAAAACTGTCAGGCCAAGCTCATGATAACGGTCTGATTGTCCTGTGTCGGCTGTTATCCATTACAGAGTTGCGACTGGAGACTCTTCGCCACCCACCGTACTCGTCAGACCTAATTCCAAGAGATTTCCATTTTTTTCGGCATTTGGATAACTTTTTACCCGAGAAATAACAGAAAAAGTAGAGATATACATCGGCAACTTTGGCCCGTACCCGTGATTGGAAAGAGTGGCTGCAGCATCACCTGCCGCCGAGTCGCGTAGGTACTGCTGCAGGTGCATCCTGATTTACTTCGCATGGAGGAGGATCTGACCAATAGGTAAAGCAAGAATAGCGCATGTGGAGTAGCTTATTGGAATATATTTTGAGATTTTATATCACTACTTATCCTGTTATTAGATAATCTTAAAACCAATTCAAAGCGAGACCATTGATACCATGACCCAGTAATCTTTTATAAAGTATTTTTAGGAGATATGGTATTTAATGCCTTTGCTGGATCTAAAAATACCACAATGCATTTCTTTTTCGAATCCAATGCATCCGTTATGCTTTTAGTAACCTCAAGAATGGCCTCACCTGTATCGACACCGTTCCGAAAGCTAAATCGATTAGTACATAGAAGATCGATTTTATCTAATCGCTTAGTGAGTATTTTCTTCGCCACTTTTTCAAGTTTTTGCCTCAGATTGCTCAGATTGTTAAGAAGTGAGATAGGCTTGTAGTTCGCAATATTTGTGATATCATCTTAAGCTTTTGTTTATTATACTTTATTCAAGTGGAATGGCAACGTTAGTTTTATAGGTTTTTATAATATCTACTTTGATATCATCAGGACCGTTTGAGAACCAATTCCAGGCACTTTTGTCATAGCCTTGTCTTAATACTCTCGAATGTAATTAAATAAACCGACGCTGGATGGATTGCTTCGCCGAAACAGCTTTCATCACATTTTATTTTCGTCACAATACGTGTTCTTGAAGATACATATATCATCTCTACGTATATGCGCGGGTTCTTCGCGCTGGAACTCGCTGTAATTTAAACTGCAATAGAAACAGTGTATTTTTTTAATTTTTGTATTTTGTGGAAATTGGCCATTGGTCAAAATGATTTGTGTTTATAGTTTTTATTTTATTTTGTATATTTTTTTCTAAATTTAGTTTCTGCGTTTCGGCTCAAAATGTGGTGGCGTACATTTAAAAAAACTTTAATTCGGCAGTTGTTTTCCCTTTTATTTTTTTTTATCCTGTAACGAGATAAAAAAATAGTGTTAGAAATTCTTGTTAGAAATTCGTGTGAGAAATTATTATTTGGAGAAGAAAGTTATTGTAGAGATATTCTTGTGAAACGATTAAAAATATTTTGTTACTGGTGATACATGAGTATAGAAAATGTATTTTAACGTCTTTTGAATGTTAACGAAAGTCCAATTACGATTTTAAGCGCAGGCGTTAGCGGACGCGACTTCATATATAACAGCTGCAATGATATTTACTATCGATATATTTCACGATCGTTCAGGCTCCTTCAGAGCGACACTCGACAGCGAAAATACTGTAATTTTGGTATTGTTGTCCTTTTTTATATATTTTCTTAAATTCAATCTTTTATTCTTTATTATTTACCGTTAATTGTTTATTTATTGTTAAGCTAATTGTGTACTCATAAAAAAAGGATATTGATGTAGTCATGTAACTGTATGTATGTGTAAGTCATTATATGTAATATCAATATTCTGTTTGGGTACCATAAAAAATAAAATAAAAAT
>JAOPUG010000279.1:0-12376 GCA_027564375.1 Micropterix facetella | reverse complement strand
GTGAGTAGATGTTCAGTCAACCAGTCGTATGTCTGTTGCAGACCTGTTGTCGCCTTGTCGAAAACAGAGTCCCATGTGTCAGATTCAAACATTAGTGCTGCGTCGTCAGCAAAAGATATTATTTTTCCTGATATGTCTTGTCGGCATATGTCATCGATGTATATGAGAAATAGAAATAGAGTCGAGAAATAGAAATAGATTTTCAATACATGTAGCCGCACAATGTAGGAAACTTAATCTATTTTTAAATGTATATGAAATTTGAATGTCTTTAATGTTCAGTGGTAGGCTGTTGTAAAATTTGGGGGCAAGATAAGAGTAGAGTAGTGGTCCTTGCATATTTCAATTGATTTCAATCGCAATGCCTTTCCCAGCCGATTCCATACAACTACAGAATAATAAGAGAAACTGCACTGGCAATTTGTGGTTTTGTAATTGGGAATTATTGACTTGTACTTGACGGGCAAGAACTTTAAAGTTATGTCCTGGAAATAAATCACGTCAGCTGATCTGAGGACATCCCCATTTGCAGCGTTTGCAGAATCATCGTGTGATCTATATCGTCATAAATATTAGTTTTAAGATCTTTATTCTGTATAAAAATCAATAAATGTCTCGTCGATGTAACAGCCGCCGTTGTCGTCGTACTCGTAGGCTCGCTGTCCAGGGTAGTCTGTGCTGGGCAGCAGCGGTTGTAACATCGCCGAAACGTCGTTTGCTTCAAACTTCACATGGTAAAATCCATTTTTTATTCATTAATTATGCAAAAGATCGAGGCGCCACTCACTGGATGCATCCTCCGCGCAATCACCAAGCAAGATGCGCAATCCGCTCTGTCGAACCGATCGAACAACGAATCGACCTTTGCGCTAACATCGCATTCGCAGCATTTCCCATTCATATTTTCCCGTACAATTTGTTGTGCTTTCATTCGATGCAATTTACGATCGTGAAATTTTGCACGGCTCGGATTTCGCGATCGAGTTGCGAGAAAGCGCGCCTTTCCGCATTGAAAAGAGACAACAGATGCGCAAGCAAATGCAATGCAACCAACGAACGGTCCACTCGATTCTAAGCAATTAGTCGACGCGCCACGGTCCCAACACCGCCATTCGATACTGGCGATACTAGTCCGGAAGGTCGCTGCAGTTTACTCTACTTTAATTTAAGGCCCTGCAATAGGTAGCAGCTCTAATCAGCTCATCCATACGATGAATAAACGTAATTGACGAAAGCAATTTTCAAGTCGGATAATTCATTTAAAAGTTACGGCCCTTTAAGTCAATCAGCTTTGAATTTTGTAACTCTAGAACAAACAGTATGATTTTAAAAAAATCATTGGATAATCAATTTTTTTATTAATTTGGATAGCTAGTAAAAAGTTGGTGACCCTACCGATGAAAATATGATTTCGTTTGTGTCACAGATCCTCGATGCATTTCAGGTAAGGAATCCTAAAGAGGATAATCTCTCTCCATCTATTATATAACAAACAGATCAGTGAAAGTATTTTCGAAATCGGATAACGCTTTCTTAAATTATGATATCAAAAGCTTACGTTGTAAATTAAGAACGCTAGTCCAATTTAAAAAAAAAAAACAGTAATCGGGTTTTCTTATCAATTCGGGGAACCAATAAAAATAAAAACAGGACTAAAAGTGTAATTTTTGAGTCCTCTGTTTATATAGCAGCTGCCATTTCTACCGTAGGTACAAAACCCTAAATCTAATTAGCTCTTCGTATTGATGATTCGTTGACAACAATTCGCGATAGAATTCTCGAATTCAGAAAAGGAATTTTGGAGATATCGATGAATCAGAAAGACGGACAGATATACAACAGATATATAGGCGCCATCTTGAAACTTACGATGGATTTGATTTGAGAAAATTTTCGATGTATGATTTTTTTGTGATTTTCGCTGTGGTTTAAGTCAACAAAAAAGTTGCCAAATACCCCAATTAGCATTTATTGATGATCACCCATCTCGTACCTCCGTGTACTTCTGGTATAATGAATTCAAATGTTGACCGCTGTCGATGACAGCGGTAACAAAAACTAGCATTGATGCTGTACAACAACTAGTTCAATCGGATAAAAAATTACATATCAGCAAATTTGTACAATATTTAATATTGGCATGAGTCAAGTGCAAAATATTTTACACGTACACCTGATAAATTGGAAGCTATGTCCGAGATGGATATCGCATGAGTTAACGGAAGTTCTAAAACGATAGCGTTTGGAGTCGTGTGATACAACGATACAAAATACGACGGAGAGAAATCATTAGCCGTCGACAAAAGTAGAGATATGTAGGTCGAAATATTGGTAAAATGATACATAGATGCTTCTTTTTTTAGCAAGACGGGATATTACACGACAATTTCACTTGAGAACCGAAGAACAGTCACTGCAGATAGGTACCTACATTAACATTTACTTGCAGTGTTTAGAAAAGGTTCTTAAACAGCGTCCTCGCAGCAGAGTAGTCCTCCATCATGACAATGCATCCGCCCACTTCGCTAAGATAACAACGGCGTTTTTGAAGACCTCGAACGTGGAACTGATGACGCATCCCCCATACAGTCCACACCTTGCACCTTGCGATTTCGATTTGTTTTAAAAATATAAGGTGTCAATTTTGAAGCGGCGGTGATAGCGTTCCGAGAAGCCATTGAGGAGACCTCTAAAGAAGACTAGCCTAACTGCTTTTCGCAATGGTTTCAAAGAATGAAGAAGTTTGAAAAACAGTAAGTGCAATATAAATATTATAAGTGTTTTACTTTATCAGAATCCAGAAACTTTCAGAATCGCCTAAGTAATGCCGTGGTGAACTTGTTAAATAATAATAATAATAATAAACGCTTTATTCATACAAGAAAAGGCAAACTTATTGCCTACAGGCAATATTCTTGAGCTACATAACTTAAAAATACGTGCGAACATTGTTTACGGATAGTTACTAACTTAACCTATAAACTAAAGCAATTTAACCTTAAACTAAGTCCTATAACGACGCAGAGGTTTAACGAGAAAGGGAATGGGAAGGGAAGGGAAATATATGTGGAATGTTTCAGATGCTCTCTGAGTCTGTTTTTAAAACTTGTTAAACTCGGCGCAGTACTCACACTTTTCGGCAAAGCATTCCAGAGAAAGGCTGCATGCACGGTAAAAAGAACGAGTAGAAATCACTGTTGTGGCCAGGGATAGAGAATAGCTGGTTATCTTCTGATGTTCATGAGCCGAAAGTGCATTAAATCTGCCTGCAAGATAATCGGGAGCAACGCCCTCCAAGATCTTGAAAAGCAGACAAAGAACTCTCATGTCTCTTTTCTCCCGAGTAGGCAGCCTGTAAAGCTTCTCTCTGAACTCCGTGATGTGATCAATTTTTTTAAGTTCATATATGTTCGAATGCAGATGTTTTGTATACGCTCAACCTTGGCAGCGAATTCCTCTTTAATGTCGAGAAACACGACATCCCCATAGCCCAGAAACGGGAGTAGAACAGACTGACAAATCATAATATTGCTCTCCTTCGGGAGGATATTCTTCAGCTTATTCAGTGAATGAAATCGGCCGAAGAGTTTGCGTCGCATTTCTCTAATATGGGGGCGCCATGAGAGGTTCTGATCCATATATACGTTCGGAACTAAAGGGGACCTCATCCGCACCGATGCAGATCTTTGGGATTGTGTTTATATCGATCCTCGAAGTGAAGTATCTGCTACCTATGATAATCGCCTGCGTTTTGGAAGGGTTTAGGAGAAGTCCATGTGATTTAGACCACTCGTATATCATCGACAGATCTTCATTTTTAGAAGCGATTGTTGTATCTATATCTTCAGAGCGAAAGTGTGAGTATATTTGGACATCGTCGGCGTATAGGTGATATTTGGCTTTGATACAGTTTGTAACTGAGTTAATACACAGCGAGAAGAGGAGCGGGGATAGAACACTACCATAGAGCGGGGATAGAACAATAATATAAGTGGGTTCACGCGAGATAACGTCCGCTAGCGTAAAAACTCCAGTTTATTTTTTCATCCTCCTTAGTCCTTTCCGCCAAACCTAACAATACTTGATAGCGTGAGACAACTTTACTACCCTACCGAAAAAAGTCTGTTATATAGGCAACCTTATTCCTACTGCATATTACTAGACTAATGTTGATGATTCAAAAATGTACAGTTAGTAGATACAGCATACACATATTAACCAGAAATGACTTAAATTATATTGCTTTAATTTTTTAAAATATACATTTTAGTAGTGCTTTTCGGACCTAAATGGCTACAACGTTAACACTTCATTTTTTTAAAGTGAGAAGGTGAGCTGATATATGAGTTGTGACATATATATATGCTCTACTAAGACAATAAGGTACATGAAATTCTACTACGCTCATCGCTAATACTCGTGTATGATTCATACTGCTTATCTGATGGTAAAGGTGACAGGTTACTCTCAGCTAATTACCGACCTGGCATGTTTAGCCCCTCAGAAGCTATAATATAAACTATGAATCACTACACTAGCTCCGTGATTCAGTGAAAGCTAAAAGCCAAACAGATTATTTTCTACTGAATTACTGCTAACCAAGGTAACCGTATTTTTCCGGTAGTAACAGCTTAGATCCAGCTTAGGTTTCTTCAGCTTGTTATGGGGTTATGCCCTCTGAAGTCTAGTTTTCTTACTCTTCTCTCTTTCTTCCCAGTTGAAAGATTGGTAACGAAATAGAGGGGTCTACTGTTAATTAAGATCGGAAGTAGCCGAGTTCCTCTTCTCTCTATCTCTCTAGCAATTCGTAACAATTAATGACAGTATCGATCAACCCCAAGAAAAGTGACCGCCATGACAGGCCCCTGGACGGATCACCGTGACTGAAATCCCTAACGGAAATCCTGTTGGTATCTACAGATCTTTGAGCTATAGATTGCCACCCATATTCTCGATGCTTCACGTCTGAGAACAGAAATTATTTTTTTGAACAGATGCGCTCTTTTTCTTCGAAATCGGAGCCCAGAACATGGGTTGCCTTTATCATACTCGTCTGAATTGGTATCATCTGGTTATGATTCAATCATCGATTGTCTGTAAATACAGCCTCAATTGATTCTCATAACATGAATCAGTTAGGGTATGTATTTAGTCCTCCTTTTTCTTTATTTAAAGATCCCCCTTCAGACTATTCGCACTCGAGAAAGATGGTTTCAACAGTGTATTTATCATTTATATACGAAGGTGTGTAAAAAAACGAATATTTTTCTTGTAGACAGAAAGGATAGCAACACTATCTTCCCGCTCTGGATATGTTTACTAGACACATGCCTAATTAATATAGCAAGCAATGTCCATTTGATGGTATCGGTGCGTACAGAGTGATTGATTTACAAAACGTTCTCAATACTTTTTGCGATGTTTTGATGACGGACTTGGAAGAGCAGTCCGCGAATATCAAATTTTGTTTCCTGATAAAAAAATTGATTTTTCACCCGGCTTATTGTCACTGGATAACATGAGACTTTTTTTTTTGGAATAGAATTTTTGTTGCATTTGGAATAGCCGAACGCATGGAATAAAATTGAAATTTCCTTTGTTTTGGTGCAATTGTGTCAATAGGCATACTCAGTAATGAAATTACAAATCATACAATGTAAGCATGACATATAGCTCCAAGAATCGCCTTTCATTCAAGCAACTCACGCATTTAATAAGGCGTGTATTGAGAAATCCACTTCATTTGACGAAATGGTCACACGCTGCACGACGCGACGTGCGTATATACCATCCCGCGGTCTAGATAATTGTACAGACACAAAACACATGCATTTTGTAAATGCTCTGATGGAAACAACTAAGGCCGTGCCACCTATATCTACACACAATTAAACCGAGTCCCTTTGTACTTTCACTGTATAGAAGCGCTTTTATGTAAATAAATCAGCTACTGACCTGTCCGGCGTTGACAAAACCGTGCTTCCGGGCGACGTCGTCGGCGGCGACATTGCCATCCGTTATGTGCACAGCGAACTGGTTGTTGTAAATCACCTGGTTGCCAGCCGCTGCAGCCGCTGACAGCAGCGCCGCCAAAATAGTCCACAGAGAAGCGCAACGAAGCCGCATCTTCACGCCTCGTGTCGCACATTTTCCACCCAGTTCGCACATTGTCATACTGCGGTGCAGGTGCACCCACTCGCGTCACGTGACTCACATGTCGGGGATCTAAAAGGGATGATTAACTATTCACCTTAATACCGCCCATCTCAGCTGTTCTCCATACTAACGCAATAGAGTTCTTAAAATATGTATATTCTATAGTCGGTAACTAAATATGCGGATTCTAAATTTGAATACAGACTGGCTGACAACGATGTTTTTAAATGCAGAATTTTAAATCTTTGCGTTTTAACGGATATGTCGTAACATAACCGGTTATCTCGTAAGATAACCGGTCAAATGCCCGAAAAAGCCGCAAAAGCTGCTCCGCCCCGTTTTCTTTGGAATTTGCGCTCGAGTATTTCAAACACTATAGAAACTATATACGCAGTCGATATCGATAAAAACTGTTACTCTTTTTATTATAGAGAAAGAAATAAGTTTGATTATTTTCTTGCTTTTACACTTTGACTAAAGAAATTCGACTTATTCGGGCATAAGTACAAGATATTCAATTATTCGTCTATATTTGTAGTAAAATTAAACTATTCCGAAAGTTCAAACGACTAAACATGGGGTTTGTTAATTATTCCCTCTTTATCATAATATGCATTCATTTAAATAAAAAAATGTGTAATATGAGCAAAAAAAAATCCATTATTCATTTATTGGTGCTTAATATTTCTCAGCAAAGAAATTTGCCTATTATGATTTTCAAAAAATCAATTGACAACAGAACAGATTCTAATGTCCAAACTAGTATTATTTGATACAAAATGAGACAGAAACAATTTCTACGATAATATAGGGCACGAGATACAGGCAAATTGCTAAACCGCGTCCTAGCACTAATGCGGTATTTGGCTACAATTATTTCAAGCGGGTAAGGCATGAATTGCAAATGTCCCATTAAGGTAAGGTAAGACGACACTTATTACCTTACCACTCTTATTAAAATATATTATTTATAAAGCCTCAATTTAAAATGCCGCGTATATAAATATTTCGATGCGGTACATCATCGACTGTTCCTCATATTCTGAATATCTAGGCACCGTATATTTTAACTACTGTCGGTGAAGCCGCATAGTTTAAATACTCAATCGGATGTTTCCGACGTTATACATTATTTTGCGGATTTTTTTTATTCGTTTTTTCATTTGAACGGTATATGGTTTATTGGAGGCTATGCTTGTATGCACTGGGTTTATTTGGAGTCAAACAGTAAAAATTTCCAGGAGCAAATTCACATTATTTAAAAAAAAAATGTATAATTTAGATTGTAAAATATATGTGAATGTTTCAACAAATTTAATTTTACTTTTAATTTCTTGAAGCAAACGTAACAATGCAAATGCAAAATTATTCAGAGTTAACCAGGAATACTAACCATTTAATTAATTATAATATCATAATATTAATCCAAATTCCATTTATAATGTAATATAACATTTTATATTTATTTTGTTATATATTAGGTAGTTATTAATAACTATTAATTATTTAATAGATAGGCTAATATTATCACTTTGCAATGTATCGCTTTATTTTTAATTGGTATTTAAAGCAGGTTTAATGTTTTATTGGTATTTAGTATAAATTGTAAACATTATCATTGAATTTCAATGCTAGGCAGCATAAAACCCCCTCTATAAATATTACAGGAAACTGTTCACAAAACTTGGAATAATTTGGAAACTGATAAAGCATGGGCTTAGCCATAATCTATTAAGTCGCAAAAAAGATAAAACATATGCACATAAAATTTAATATCGAGAATAGAGAGAAATCTTACATCTGACCGTGGTCTAACTTTTTACACTTCGACAAAAAAACACTCTTAAGAATGAATGAAGGAAATTAAATCGTTTTAAATATACATACTTAGGAGGTATCATTAAAACATAACCGCATTCTTCATAAATTTAAAAATCCAATTGTTTATAATAAGTATATAAAAGGCATTAAAAAGCATAATAAATATAGTAATGGTATATTAAAAGTATTCCAACTAATAATCCCAGAAAAAAATGGGCAATGATAGACAAGGAGATTCTGGTTTAAGTTTCCAAAGTTATTGTGATAAAATGATGGTTACTAAGAAATAAACAAAGAATAAGACGGTTATTTTTCCTGACTGACGGTGACTTTATTAACTCAAAAATCCAATTGTTTAAAGAGGTACTAAACAGCACCAAAAATAATAGTAATGGCATATTAAAATTATTCCAACTAATAATCTCAGAAAGAAATGAGCAATGATAGACAAAGAGAATTCAGCTTCAGTTTCCGAAGTTATTATGATAGAATGATGGTTACTACGTAATAAACAAAGAATAAGAGAGTGATTTTTCAGATAAAATTTTACAGAATAAAGTCACGAAATCGGTATCGGTTTCATTCCGCGCATAACTTTGGCGCGCTCAAGAGCATCGCGACGCGTAGACGGGCGTCGCCTGGCGTCGCCACGTCACACTGTCGTCTGGCGAAGCACAGAGAATACTCGTACCCAGCAGGAGGCTAAGGGCCAGTTTCCCCACTCTCCGGTAAAAATACACTTTATACTAAGGTTTACGAATGAATGTGTTGGGAAACGAGGATAGGGAAATGCATAGTTTAATTACTAAAAACTAGGTAAATACAGTATATTTATAAAAATGCATATTTTAATATTTAATTACAGGATACTCATATGCAATTTTTATGACCATATATTACGCGACGGCGCGCTTTCCAGTTTAATATTAGATTATACTGATTTGTCTGTCACATACCTAGAGTATTTTAGAATATTGTACTGTGTTTTGTAATTCTGACATTTGTTCACGTATCTTATAAATGTATAAGATCCAAAAGCATAGTACAGAAGCTGTGATAAAAATAAAAACATTACCCCTACATTTTGAGATCGCAGCGGCATGAAATAATATTCAGTTTCGGAATGCAGTACGGTTTATTTATTGCTATTTAAATGCACAAAATACTCGTGTAATTCCTTACAATAAGCGGATTACATTCGTAGTCATTCAGGTGGGAACGAAACACTGCCAGATGCCATAATGAAATAAAAACTCTTTATTGCATACAATTAAATGTTGTCTATAGACGGACTTATTGAGGTACAATATATTACAGCCAACCCTAAATTAAGTGGTTACAATTATAATTTACAGTAAATAAATAATTAAATAAATAAGTATATTTACAAGTTATTATTATAAACGAGTATATTATACAATATGTCCAAGAAAGACAAATGATACAGGGAAGGGAAAGGAAGGATACGTTAGTTAGGCTTTAAAGGATAAAAAATGTTTCTTTAGTGGTGCTTTGAACGACAAATTAGATGAACTTCTTATGACGGAAGGGAGCTGGTTCCATAGCTGGGATGCGTGAATTATGAAGCAGTGCGTATAAAAAGATAAGAAATGGAAAGAAATTGATAGCTTGGTATAATTCATTGGGATTAAATATTATGAAATCCTTGAGAGGCGTATAGTTTTGTTTTTGATTATTTTAATTCTGTTAAGCACTAGAATATTTAAAACGCTATGCCATGTTGACCACAATATTTAGAGCCTTCATGGTATTTCACATAAACAAAATAATTAAAAAATATGTATCTCAAAAACATGAACTCAAGAAGATTTCCTATTTTTTTAATTCAGTGAACTTTTGCAAAAACTGCTATCCTATCGCCATATTTTGAATATCCCTTTGAATTACTCTGTTAACTAAAAACATTCACCTTTTTTCCTGCGAATATCATTGTTTTTCGACATAACGACTATTATTTTTCATTAAGCCACTTTTTTTCAATCGTCATATTTTTAGGAATTTTAA
Organism: Micropterix facetella; assembly: GCA_027564375.1. Classification (NCBI taxonomy): domain Eukaryota; kingdom Metazoa; phylum Arthropoda; class Insecta; order Lepidoptera; family Micropterigidae; genus Micropterix; species Micropterix facetella. Next base: position 2,374 of record JAOPUG010000279.1, on the reverse strand, counting down.
AAAGTGTTTTTTCTTGTGTATAAAAAGTTTTTTTGAACAAAAAAGGTAGAAATCCCATTGGGCCCCAGAAACTATCTCTTTAAGTATATAAGTATGTACAAGTAAGATTAAAGTTAGGATACTCGCATATTTTTTCCGAGTTAAGGACTTGTAGGTTGAATTGAGTGTAGAATATTTAGAACTCTGATGGACATTGATCTCGCATAATCAACCATCAAATAAGATTAACCGAAAATAAAAGTAAAAAATGAAAAACCGGCCCTGAATAGGCGCATGCGCTTCATTCTGATGTGAACATTCGCAGGGCCGAAACGACGGACACCCTAGCATTGCACCTAGACGGCGCCTTCCATTTTATTAGGCAGGGCGCCCGGAAGCTTTGAAAAATCATGACACTTTTAGTTGCTCGCCTCGGGAGAAAACGACGTCGACCAGATGGCAACAACGAGCGAAAATATGGCCGGTGTAATATTCCTATATTAAATAAATATGAGAGTTTTGTATAATAAACGCCATGATATAAAAATCTGCGGTGGATCTAGGTTGATTTTTTTTGTCGAGATGAATTAAGGATGGAGATAAAGTTACTGGAGGATATTGCCGAAATACTATGTATTAGGTCCTTACCCTGACCACTTGGACAACTTCGGTTTGAATTGAATAAATTTAATAAATTACATATAATAAATTTTAATTGAAAGCCATGTTTTTACTTTTTCCAAACCAGTTATCCATTTCTCTTTCTGTCGTATATCATTGTTGGGAAATATTGCTTTGTCCAATCATGGATAAGTTCAATATTCGCGTTATTTAAAAAAAAACAGGATCTTGGCCGGTGTTATAAATATAACCTACATTTTTTTGCGGTCTGTTACAACAGTTAAAGTGAACGTGTACATTCAAGACGTGCAAATAACAACGTAAAAGGTTGTGATTAAACAACTGCACCTTGGCAATCGCTTTTCGCCGCCATTGCTTCTGTATGAGAATACACGACCACACACTTCACACCAAATAGTCACAAAGTTGCAGAAATTCCGACTTCATCGCCAACCGAACTCACTAGACTACTCCAATAGATCTACTTTTTCAGCAGATTGGATAACTTTCTATTCGAAAAAATCAACTCTAGAGGCAGGGAAAAATGCATTCATTGGAGATTATAGCTTTCCGTTAATTTTAATTACAGTTCTCCACCTCGTCTTGATTTATTGCAATCGCTTTTAGATGGGGTTCGATACTGGAGAAAAAATGATGAATAGCGAAACTAATAACTATTGAAAATGGTATCACTGAATACAAGTGGCCATTATCTGGTATCGGAAGACCAGGAAATTTTCCAATTTTTTCTATCTTCAATGCTTTTCTAATTTTTGTTCCATATTGTTTCTCTATTGCAGTTATATGTGAGTGAAAGAGGTGGATCGAAACTAGAAAAAGAAAAGATAGTTGCTTAGCAGTCGTTAAATACTAATGATTGATGGTATTGTATTTTTTCTCTATATTCGACAAAGTCGAAATATAGAGAAAATATACAATTTGGGGTCTATATAACCAATGGAATATCTGCATACACATTGTCCTCTGCAAAAGTACAAGAAAATAATCATATAGGCCGAAGTTTAACAAAATCCCTTGGGTTTTCCCCCTGCCCCAACTTTTATGTAAAGATTATTCTTAGTTTTTGTCAAACTCGATGATGTTAACGAATGTTTTCCGTTTTTGTAATAAAATACATATATTCCTTTTATATAAAACATGGCATATATAATACACAACATTAATGATGGCAAACAATTAAAAATATATCGATCAGTCAGGGTTTAGAGAGAAGAGAGAAAGATTTAATGAGGGTGCAGCTTTAATAACAGTTGTTCTTTAAGCCTTTAACTATAGACCGCAATAGATTAAACCACATATCTGCTTAAACCATTAGTCTAGTCGATGCAGCTGTGTAGATAAATTTACTACAGGCGACTTGCTCTAACCTGCCTCTTAGTCGTCGTTATATTGGTTAACTTTTGATGCCTTGCAAAGGACATTTTCTGGTATCGGTTATTTATTCCACGCTGTTGCGTTGCATGCCTCAAAAATGCTTTAGTGTTGGGATACTATCCTGCAAATTACCAGCCACAGCGCCTCTGACCAAATTGTTTCTGTCGTGTTTTTCCTATGGAGCTATACGGCTTTAGAGGCAGAACTCACGATCTACTAAAATCATACCTGAAAGACAGGTCGCAAATTGTGGTGATAAGGAAAGTTAAATCACTCTCAAAACAAATTACATTTGGGTTACTTCAAGGTTCTATTTTGGGTCCGCTATTATTTATTATTTTTATAAATGATGTGGTTAATTCAATGCCCCTAGAATCTC
>JAOPUG010000276.1:31790969-31803149 GCA_027564375.1 Micropterix facetella | reverse complement strand
AAGATCTGTTTAGTTGAATTTTAGCCATTAATCAAGATCATCGTCTATGACCTATTGATGCGTTTTAAAGGTACCAAGTGAGGAACTATTAGGGGGGTACCGGAAAGTTCGTTAGTTTTTCGTAATTAGCGCAGTACGAGCCAGTTTAAACTTGTTCGCCGAGTCGTACACTTGTCCTTTGCGGTCACTACTTGCGCGGCCGTGAGAAGTTAATATACATTATCGTGTAACTTTTTTATCCTATTTTTTGAAAACGGCGGAAGATTTTCCATCTAATTTTTTTACGCCGTGTTTGATGCTTTACGAGTTTCATAAAAAAAAACTGCCTTTGTTGCTGCAAAAAATATTTATTTTGCGTATGAATATAAATTGAGTGTCTGTGCTTGTCAGAAATGGTTTAAAAAATTCAAAGCAGGAAATTTGTGTCCGGAAAATGAACCTCGATCCGGTAGGCCTTTTAAATTGGACGTTGACGTGTTAGCACAAGAAATCGAGTCAAACCCAGAATTGACCATTCAACTATTGTCTGGCAGACTTCAATGTTCCTGGTCAACAGCACAAGAGCATTTGAAAAAAAATGGTAAGGTCTGGAGAAGGCGTATGGGTACCCCGCAACCTTACTGAAGAAAACAAAATGGTAAGGGTAAACACTCGTACAGCGCTCAAGATTAGGGTCTTCACTGAACCTTTTCTCAAATGAATTGTTACGGGAGATGAAAATTGGATCGTGTACGATAATAGAAAGCGTAAGAAGTGGTTATCACCAAATGAGAAAGGCAAGCCAAAAGCCAACTCCTAAGCCAAATTTGACCATATGAAAGTATTGCTATGTATTTGTTAGGATTTTATAGGAATAATTCATGAGTTGTTAAACCCAGGAGAAACCATTACTGCCGATGGCTATTATGAGAAACTGGATCAATCAGAAAGCGGCCAAACACAGCAAATAGAGGGAGAGATGTGCTCCAACACAATGCACAGACGCATGCTGCTAAGAAAACACGTGAAAAAATTACCGAGCTCGATTGGGAATTTCTACCGCATATCCCCTACTCCCCAGACATCGCACCCTCTACCATTTATTTCGATCGTTGGAACATTTCTTGAGGAATAAAGTGCTCAGAGATGTAAACCGTGAAAAAATGGCTCTTGAAGATTTTTTTCCCATGTACAATCAGGATTTTTATAAAACTGGCATATTTTCTCTTCCTTCCAGGTGCTAAAAAGTAATAGACAACGAGGTAAACTATATAACTCAATAAAGTTGTTTTTTCTTTTGTTTCACATAACACGTTAAACGCCGAGCGAAAATTCCCATTTTACTGTCTATTTGTTAATCATGATAAAATATGTACGGAAAACAATTCATCAAAATAAAATATACAGTTTTTGAGTTATTCGATGAAAACTACCTGCGGGCACTGGAGACTCCCACGGCGCTCTGTAGCAGAAATGGGAATTTCCATTACCGTGCGCCGCCCGCTCCACCGATCGCCTCGTGCTCCGCCCGCTCCACCGATCGCCTCGTGCTCTAGTCTGCCGACGGCGCTTGCATAGAGAGGTTGTGTTCTTTGACCTTTTCATGTACGCTGTTGCGGCATTATTAGCGGCGTATTTTTAGCGCTTTATGTTCAGTAATACATTACGATGAAAAACAATATAGTATCTGGTAATGACGAAGGTGCTTTTTGTGAGTTTCAATTGGATTTAGCGGACTTTGAATTTACGCAATCGAAATTGCGAGAGATCGTGACTTTGGAAGCCGACACACTTCAAGTGTCTTTCGGGGAACCCAGTAGTGACGAGGAATCTCAAGATTAGCAAATACCAAATAAAAGGAGGCGTAGGGTTATCAAGTCGGAAAGTGAAAATGTTGTCGCCGATAATATACCTTCTACTTAATACTTAATACTTACTTAACGAATACTTAAAGTGGAGGGATCCTAGCGGATGCACGGCTAGGGTAATACCATTTACTGAGCCCACAAGTATACAGTTCCCTTTTTCAACAGACTTCAGGCCAGTGAATCAGGAGGACTTTATGGCAACCCACCGATAAAGATGAAATAAAACGTTTTTTTGGACTAATTTTATTCATGGGCCTAGTAAAACTGCCTTCAATCAGTGATTACTGGAGTACAGAAAACGCGATCCGTCAAACATATCCTCGAACTGTGATGACTAGAAACAGATTTGAAATACTTTGACAGTCCTTACATTTCGCCGACAATGATGACATTAATCCGATCGATCGCATCGGTATAATTAGGCATCTTAAACTTGTCGAATACAAAATTCAAAGCCCTACTATTCACCCAAAGAACAGGTTTGTGTTGACGAGAGCATGATTCGGGGGATGACCCTGAATCTTTTTTCTTTTTTTTTTCTTTTTAAAGAAAAAACATTACACAGCATTATCTAGGCCCAAACTAAGCATAGCTTGTACTATGGGTACTAGATAACTGATATAATACTTATATATTTTTATATAACACCCAGACCTGGGTGGGAATCGAACCCACGACCTCTAACGAAGAAGGCAGGGCTACTACCCACTGAGCTACGAGGCCCGTCAATGGCCGAATCATGCTTTTTTCGACAGTATAACAAGTCAAAAAGACACAAATACGCTATAAAGTTGTTTAAAGTTTGTACATATCCTGGTTATACTATGAAAATGCAGATATACTGTGGTTTTTTTTTATACTGTCAATAATAGACCAACAAAGATTGTATTATCTCTGTGTAATGAACTATTAAATAAAGGCCATACGATTGCCGTACGAGTGGCGTATGAATTACTAAAGAACGAGACACATTTTTTGTGGACTGTAAGAAAAAACAGACGACACTCGCCTAAAAAAGTTATAGAAACTAAACTACAACGAAGAGATTTCGTAGCACGAGAGAACGATGATGGAATTACAGTACTAAAATGGAAAGATAAACGAGAGTTCTAATGCTGTTGACAAAACACACGGGCATTCAGTCGTGTAAATGTGAAAGGCAAAAATGTCCGAAAACCAACAATGGTTTTAGATTATAACAGATGTAAAGCTTCGGTAGACGTGAGTGACCAAATGTCAGCTTATTCCACCATTCTAAGGAAGACTGTGAAATGGTACAAGAAATTGGACATAGAATTGATTCTTAATACTGCAGTAGTCAATGTGATGATAGTGTACAAGGAAACTACAAAGAAACAAGTTCTAATAGTGGAGTATAGAAAACCACTCGTTCGGTATCTTAGTTGTTCGGTAAGATCTGAAACAGCTAACTTGCCAAATGAGATACGTCCAAAAAGATGTAATCATGAATTATTTAATAAGACGGGGCCCGTAAGACAAACGAGAAGATTCTGCGTTCCCTGTTCCAAAAGAAATGTAGAGATAATGTCAAGAAAGGATGCGAAAAACTACCTGTCGCTTGCAATGTGAAGGCCAACCATACTATTGCCTACTGTGCTTCAATAAGGAACACCGAATGATACAAATCTGACTACTTACAATGGTCGTGTCTACATTTTGTGTCACCATTGTTACTTTTTCTATTCTATCGTTTAGAGCTCTGATGTCGTCAAAACTAAGGGTTATGATTACTTTTTGTTTTCTTCTTTTATATGTATTTTTTTGTAAAACTTGAGCAAAGAGTACCTTCGATAAAACTTTTGTCCTAATTTATATAAACGGTTTGTCGACATTTCATTTAGGTTAATTATAATTATTTTTTGTAAAAAAACTTGTCTCGGTCAAACAAATAAAACGTTTGAAAAATATTTTCGTTTTCATACTAATTTCATCAAATTACTAGTTGCCTAGGTACCACTTGGTTTCGTCTCTCTAGAGCGCCGCGCCGGTCACCCTAACTTCTTAAAGTAAAAGTAGGTCTCACTTGAGGTCACCGGTACCCCCCGCGGCGTTGTGAAGTATGCGTCGAGGTCATCTGTGACCCTCGCGGCCTAACTTTCCGGTACCCCTAATACATTCAAGACACTACTACAACGAATGGTTGACTAAAAGACTATCAAAGAACATATGTGGCCAGAATTTAGTTGTTTTGTACTTGATTATTCTGTAACCAGGAAAGGAACTGCGGTAGGGCTTTGTCTATTTAATTTATATTTTTGTTTGAAAGAAATCACCGTTACCCATTCGAATTACGCATCATCAACATTGCCTCGATTTTTGCAATTGTCACCATTTCCCACCGCTCGTCCGCTCCCCTTGATGCAATGTGGCTTAATTTATTTAACAAACAAAAAACTTAACCTCCGGTTTGTCTCTGGCCAAGCTTAGAGCGCTCTGTCTGCCGTTGTCCACTGGAAGAAGTGGTTCCGCCTGAAAGAAAGGTAATTAGATTAATAAAAATAGAAAATGTTACAAAGTGCCTATGGGGGCTGAAGTGAGTTCTTACCCCTCCGTCGAGCAGTGCCATTACTATGGGTATCGCAACAGATTCGGGTAGAACACATGCATAGTGCAGAGGTGAGTGGTTCCGGAAATCTACCGCATTTATTGTCTCTTTAATCTGTAATTTTAAATACAAAGTTTAAAAAAAAACACATTTGACAAACTTCACTCGGTAACTCTATTTTATCTTGTTTTCAATTAAGTCTTCGATTTCATATCTTGAACTGTTGTCTTAAGTGCCCTACATAGTGTAAATTTTATGTGGATACTAATTTGGTTCGGTTCTCCTTTACGAAAAGGCTAAACATAATGCAATAATCTCTTCAAACTGGATTAGCGGTTCTATGAATTTTTTTTGAGTGCTTTAATAGCTATTATCACATACAATTTTACATATTTCCTGCACATGATCATTTTTAACGTAGGAGGGAGAGGGGGTATGGATTAATCTCAGTTGGGCTTGATATTTTAAATCTGTAAATTATATTTGGACTTAGTGTAACAAAAAGTAAATAGCTTATTGGTTTTTACTTGATATATTCCGAGTAAGCCTGCAAAATACGGAATAAAGGTTTGGAGCAATTCCATTTCAAATTATAATAATAACAAAAATAATAAACGCTGTATTCATATGAAAAGGTGAGCTTATTGAGCTAACCTATAAAGATGTGCGAACATTGTTTACTGATAGTTACTAACTTAACCTATAAACTTAAGGATAAGCTATAACCTATAAACTATAAGGATGCAGAGGTTTAAAGAGGAAGGGAAGGGGAATTAATGTGAATTTTTTCAAATGCTCTCTGAGTTTTTTTAAAACATGTTAAACTCGGCGCGGTTCTCACATTTCTCGGCAAAGCATTCCAGAGATGGGCTTCATGCACGGTGAAAGAGAATGAGTAGAAGTCGCTGCTGTGACCGGGGATAGAGAGTAGCTGGTTATCTTCAGATCTCAGAGGGCGTCCATGAGCCGAAAGTGCAGTAAATCTGCCTGCAAGATAAACGGGGGCGACAACCTCCAAGATTTTGAAAAGCAGAAAGAGAACTCTCATGCCTCTTTTCTCCCGAGTCGGCAGCCTATGAAGCATAGTCAGAGAGCTGAACTCCGTGATGTGGTCAAATGTTTTAAATCCATGTATGTAGCGAATGCAGACAATTCTAATATATTAGTATTTACTAGGATATTGTAAATTCAAAAGGAGCTACTATAGAATTCTTAGGACAGCTGTCATGCATTATCCGAGTGTCCACCTTACTGCCCGTTCTCTCCCCCTTCGAAGCCATACACTTGAGATGCAGACATCGAATCCTTGAAATGTGGAAATCATATTTTTGGAGTTTTTCTAGAAATTATTTGATTTTCCTAGAGATGAAAATCTTTAAAGGGATAAAACAGGGATAATTTTACCTACTTTGGTTTTGCCCTAAACATTTTGGTGGTATATTCAATAATTGATCAAATATTATGGTAAAAAAATACATTTTAGCACCTTTAAGCATAGAAACCTATAAGAAGTAGAGAACTACCTATGTGCAAAGGCTGTCACAGAGGTGAGACTAATTCCTGTATAGGAAAACAGCGACCTTCATTGGATAGCAAATTTCCTAGGGTGGAAATTTGGTTTATTAGCTTACGATTCAGACTAAAATGAGCGAAATAGGCCTAAGTCATGACTGCATAGCAGTTAAAAGACAAAAATGCATAGCAGTTAAAAGACTAAAATCTTATAAAAAAGTTCATCAAGAATAATTGCTGCAACAGTATTCAATATTGTCTCATTAATCACGGACGGTCTTTGTCTAGGATGCGGAAACATAGCCCTTAATTTATGCCCATATAAAAGGCAAAAACTGCCTTATAAGCAATAAATTGACAGGGAAAAACTGCAGTTTTTAACCCTAAGATATCCCACTGGTTATACACAGCCATTGTGAGGCCGATAATTGCTATGTGGTCTGGTGCAACAAAGCCAACCAGAAAACTCTGATTACGTAGCCCCTGTATATCCACATTCAACAGATGGCGAGTGCCACCATGTATAGACTATCTGCACGTGAGACGGTAAACTGGACTTCGCAAGCCCTAAGATCTGTCCTAGACTCGGTCCGTGAAACTCCAATCCTCAACATGGTATCAGATACAATGCTTCCACTGTTCAATTTTGAGAAACTTTTGACAGTGGAACTGCCGCCCAGAGATGACTGTCTAAAAAATCAACTGCACTAGGAGGCCGGTAGCCTTAAATGGTTTAACGATTGTTCCAAATCGAGACACGACGTAGGCTGCGGAACATATGGAGAGCGTCCAAACTTCAAAAGAAGCATAAAGTCAATTATCCAAAGTGGAGGTAGATGGTATTATTGAATGTGCGGACATCAACCTCTGAAAGAACTACGCCAACCGCCGAATCTATATCCACTCGGATAGCCAAGCAGCTCTTTTAGCAGTAGCTTCGGACATTATTAGTTCAAAGCTGGTGCAAAACTGCGAGGCAATGGTGAACTCCCTGGGCGAAAAGAACAGGGTAGTTCTAAGATGGGTTCCCGGTCATGTAGGAATCGAAGGCAATGAAAAAGCCAACAAACTTGTGAAGGCGAGAGCAGAGAGAACGTTATAAGCTTGCTGTGGCATACCAAAAAGCCTGGCAAACCTAATGCTCAAGAAACTATGTTTAAAACTGATGAAACAATACGCCAGGCTTGTATCATACTAAAGCGCTAAATAGGAACAGTCTACGCATACTGGTGAGGGTGCTCATGGGTCATTGTGACCTGAACAGACACATGTTCAACTCAAGCTCCGGGACACTAGAATGTGCAGGTTCTGACAAGATGCAGAAGAAACTCTCATGCACCTCGTGTGTGAATGCGGCCCGCTGATGCGTAAAAGAAACATCCACCTGGGTGGCTACTACCTCCAAGCCGAAGAGGTAAAATAATCCAGCACCAAAAGCTTACTGCGGTTCTTAAATGACCCAAATCTTAGCACGGAACTATAGTAGGTGCCGATCACAATAGACCAGAAATGGTTGCAGTGATACAAGGCTCAATAAACCTTGAAAAAACCCCACAACAAATAAAAAAATTAAAGAGCGTCTCATGCTACGGGCGAACCCGCCGCCCTGGGATGTAATAATGAACTTTATCGTTTTCTCATCCCGAGACAAACGCAAGGACTTGCTGACAATACGATCCACAAATCCAGCTCACCATGGCTCGTTAGAGTCTAATTCTTGCGGCGAGGCGCTGGGAATTGCCACCCAGCGGGCTATCCTCGCCCCCTGATTTTGGACGGATTTCTCCATCCTCCTGTCTGTTTACAGGTTCGAAGTCTCTTGCGCATCTTCTACCTAATTCTTTGCCCAGCTACTCACCTGGGATTGGGTGGCCAACAGATTGTTTCTAAAGATAGTTTACATCAGCTCAATATCTAACCCCGCTGTCATAGAAGCTACACTTCTAGACTTCTCGGTGTCTGTGCTGATTGAGCAGCATGGCCAGTAAACCAATCAGTGCATCAAACGCCCAGTTTCACCCGAGGTATTCAACCAGATCAGCACTTCGTCATCTCCAGATTTAGTCCTCTTCGTGTAGGCTCCCGGATTGGAGCTGATCCTTGAGTTGACCTGATCAAAGTTGGCAAAAGTGGCCATCTGGCCTAAACTGTACGGAATCACTAGGAACCAGAGACAGACAGAGAGACAATGAATGTCTCCCCAATAGTATTCCATTTGTATGTTTTGGTAGGGAAACCTAAAAAAGGTCACTGATACCGACAGCTAATAGCTGATAGCTGACAGGCAACTCTTGCTTAGGGGCTATCCATAAAATACGTTTGCATGCAGGTGGTGGGAGGGGTACTGCTTAGCATGATGATGTGTAACAATGGGAGAGTGGGGGTTATATAAATGTGACATCACACATTTCAAATAACATTGAACCTAGAGTCTCATGTAGAAATCTAAAAAATCTCTTACCTTTACTTAAAATATGTATACAGAACAGATTTTTAAAACTCCCATGATGTGCGAAATTATTGATCCATATGCATGCAAAACATTGCAAGTTGTAAATCAAACAAGGTCGAACATTTTTTTCTATTCTTTGACCAATCAATGCCATGACCAATGCAATCGTTTGCTTTAACGATTGAGCCGTTTTGAGCTGCGCAAAGTGCAAGCCTCGCAGTCGGTTCATTCATACTATACCACAAAGAAGACTTTGCATCAACATATTAACAAAATGCACTATAAACACTTGCAAGTATCTGGCAGTGTACAGGGTCGTATGCAACTCAATACGAGTGGCAGCACGTAGAGCTTGTGAACTCTTATGCCCCTAACGCGACGAGGTTACAAGTGCTGAAAATGCAGAGTGGATGGACGAAGAGGACATATTTGTGAGATTTTTTTTGGTCAAAAAGGCAGTACCAGTATAACTGAAGTTAACGAATGTTTGACCAATCCTTGGATGGCTGAATAATTCTCAAATTTCATGATAAAAATAAATATGTTTAATGTTTTGCTTTAATTATACATTTTGATTTAATTATGACTAATTATATTATGTACCTGGTATATGTATTACAAAATACTGAACTTAAACTACGGGGGGGTCTTAAGACCCAGCGTGACATAATATTAAGGGGGAGGGTATAATATTGTGACGAAGTGTGACAAGGGGGGAAGGTGGTCAACATTCCTAAAATCAGTGTGACACATTTTATGGATAGGTCCCCTTATGGCCGAGACGACAACATTTTGTTCAATTAATTTCAAGAGCTGTACGATTTGTTCAGACGGCAGAGTTAGTGAGCACTGGCAGTCAACAACCCAAGGCTGAATAGTTGATACAGTTGGTTTAATTGACAATATAATCAGTATGGAAAATATAAAATCATGCCATGAATGTGTCAGATGTAATGGTTCGTTTATAGGCGTTTTCACATAATTTAACATGTATATTCTTTGGATTTTTTTGACAATGTATGAACGGCTCAATTATAATTTGAGTTTATAAATACTGAATTTTACTGGGTTGACAAATACGGATATGCAATATCAATCGACAACTCGAACGAAGGAGTCGACACGAGTTTGACTATTGAATCATTCGGCTTCATGGACTGACACTTGGTCAAAGGCAGATGAACGAACGAATGTAAGCGTCGACTGAATTCAAAAGTCAAACTCGTGTCTACTTTTTCAATTAAGTCGCCCTGAACACAAGTGGTGGTTATATAGGACATCATCAATAGTTTCATTGTTGACACAATGCTATTAGCAGGTAACCAAAGTTCTTATTTGCGAATTGTTTTAATTGAAAGATCACCTAATTTTGTAATATCAACGTACAATGAATCGTTCTTCGATATAATTGAAAAATCGGCGACATTTTAACGTTTAAAAGCGGCGTATTTACCTTCGACGTATACGACGAAAATGGCATTTTTCGCCTTAGAGTGGTTCACCGCCTCGACGATGCTGCCGGAAAACCAATGCATTTTTCGAATAGCCCTTTCCGATATTTTTCACGTTAACTCCTCGTTTGAACAACAGAATATTGAAAACGAAATTTATTCGGTGAATCACGAAATGACAGATGACATGACTCGAAATTTCTACGTCAAAAAATACTTGCGTTCAGTGATCAACTAACCCAAATAAGCGCTACTTAATCAATGTTTTCACTTTAAAAAAAGGTAGCGCCTGCTCTTGTATCGATTAATGAGGAACGGAATCCTATTCACTGAACGCAACACAGACAGCCAATTTTTAACCTTTTAAAAAAAATAATACTGGAGTCGTGGTTATTTCGAGTCTTTTGACCAAACTAAATGCAATTGCATGTTTACAGAAAAAAAGTTCTTGTGGTGTGGTATTTTTACAAGCAAGGTGATATTTTCTGCCAAAAATTGGACAGTGATTTTTTTATTTCTAGTATTTTAACGTGTAAACTGTGTTAGCGATGAAACCCTTTACAGTTCCCAAATATATTAACATATCTCGTGGTCTTGGGCGCGGCGCGAAGTGTCGTGTATATTCTAAAAATAGACCATCGTCTATTGCTAAGTGTATTCAACTTGCGTGTTTGTGTTTTAGTCATCGAGCAAGGGAGGGGTCGGACAGGGGTCTCGAAATTCAAAGGACCCAACATAACTGCGACGGAAATGGTTACTCAATTGATTATTGCGTCGTCGTATAGATTATGGAGTATTCTAAAATGTAAGTTGAGCAGAGAGAAAATAAGGTCGTCGAGTGAAAAATTGTAAGTAGGTACCTACCGGAACCTTGTCCATGAGAAATGTTTTTCCGGAAGAAAGATTTTGGTAATATAGTTTATTTATTACCTACCTATTTTTTGGTTTGCACCAATTTAAGTATGCCCAGAATCTCGACCAAGACAAGATAATATTGCTGTTTACTGTGAACGAAAGACGCAAACATTACAGCTTGGATATGGGCCCGGTTAGCGGTCGGTCTTCCATGATCCAGAGGAGCAGGTTCTAGTCCAAATATGAACCTGTGGACATATGCAAAGATTTGTAGCTTGCATTGCATGCATTCGTCAAATGACACCGCCGTGGACAGTAGGCCTAACCATTCCATACTCGAGTTCCGAAGAGCCAGCTATGTACTTATTTGGCTCCACTACTCTACCGAACCGATGAGATTCCATTCCGAAAAGCCGGGTCCTTCCTTTGGCTCCGCCACGCTATAGCTCCGATGCATCATTCCACTCCGAGAAGCCGGTTACTAGAACTATGTGCTTTCGTAATTAGCCATCCTTCCCCCCCCCCCCCTCCCCCATCCTACTACTCTACACGTATATGCATAGAGAGTCAGTCATTCGACGATGCGGTTTTTGAACAGAGTCGCTCTGATGCTGCTACAGGTGCATCATGATTTAATTGGCCCAGAGGAGGTTTTGACCAATACATAGGTAAAGCAAGCATAGCATATATGGGTAGTTTTGGAATCATAGTGATGAGACAAACTTGTTGGAATAGGTTTTAAACCATTTTGAATATGTCAGAGGTTACCAGTCACTGTTGCCGGTGTATATCAATATTTTTCCTGTCATTTTATAAATCGGTTTATTAGTAGCAGGAGAATCGGTCATTCAGATTATTTTTATTCATTCTGCAACCGGACGAAAGTGCAGCCGGACGCGGACGCTACGAATATTTGACTTTACTACGTCTATGTATGATGTAGGATAGCACTAAAAAATTGTGTTATCCAATATTATATTAAATTAGATTAGGTATATTTTAACGTTATCATTAACTTATTAGCATATATTTCTATTAGATTATATTAAATTTAACTTTGCTACATCTATGTGTGCTGAACGATGTCAACCAAAAATTAGGTTTTAACGTTAACATTAACTTATTAGCATATTTTTGTATTAATTTATTTTTACTACGTCTGTGTCTGATGTAAGGTGATAATAAAACTACGGTTATCAAATGTTTGACTGTAAGATATCTTTATAATGATAAGTCCGCCATTTTTGCTTCTTTTATTTTTTTTAAATCAAAAACGTATGTAAATGTTCCATATGTACCTAATATTATTTTTGGTACAATAAAGTTATTCTATTCTATTCTATTCTAATATTTCCGGTTGGTAATAAAATATAAGAGTTATTTGTAGCCATCTAAAGGTTGTTTTTATAGAGGTGTAGAATTTTTTAACTGGCGGCCATTTTGTCAGCTGTCAAGTGATTTATGTTTAGTTTGGTTTGGCATTTCAACATGAATAGA
>JAOPUG010000276.1:31773667-31787715 GCA_027564375.1 Micropterix facetella | reverse complement strand
AATTCTTTACATAATACGGAGTCGTTGCTGCATTGTTTTATAGGTTATTATGGATTTCCACAAGCTTTAGTAGGCGAACGCTGAATTTTCGGAGCTCTTCGAAGAATACGACTAGTATATCTATTCTTAAAAGAAGACTTGGCCCCCTCGTGGGGGGGGGGGGTATTTCAGCTACGTAGAAAATGTTATATGAATAGTTAGATAAAGGTTTAAACTTACGTATGAATACAAGATTTATTTAATAATTTTCATATCTTATGACTAATACCTATAGGCGGAGGAATATCGATGAAAACGTGTAAAATAAGTGAGTTTGCGTAGATTGCATGATATTTTACTATTACTTTGGCCACCTAAGCGACCAAACTCTCGAAAAAAAGCCACACGGGACTAGGGACTATCAATCTCACAAAGTTTAGGAAAGTTTTTTCTCTCAGAGCAATTAAAGCGGAAGAATATTTGGGACGTCATGAGATTTATCTCTAACGTAACATTTGAACCCCTTCCACACAGTAATTCATCTTCATTGAGGGAGTCATTACACGAGTGGCACAATGGATCTCTCGCGGTTTACTTTCTCAGTTCAGGTAGTTATTTTAACTAACTTAAACATCTTAATATATTATACATGCATACAAACAAATAATCATATGGGCCGAAGTTTGACAAACCCTTGGGTTTTCCCCCTACCCCAGTTTAGTATTGAATCCTAGATGTGAAATTCGCACGAAGCTTCTTCGCACGGTTTGTGCTCATTTTATATCTCATTGTCTCATTGGGATAACAAATGACGGTAAACATCCCCTTCGCGAGGGGTAGACATATAAAATATAATATACTATTATTGTCTTTTGACATTCAGTATGTGTACGCAATGTATTTTACACTAAATAAAAATATTTTGATTTTACTTTGTATAGACTAAGATGAATCAGGCGAGAATCGTTGTCTTTGGCACGCCTTCCACCAAACGGTTATAACTCGGGAACTACACACAATTTTTAAATAAACATACCCACACCAATAGTTATCGATTTAAAAGATTTTATATTTAGGATTTAAACATCTACGATAGCCTGATGATAGGTAAGGAACCCACTTTAAGTCTGACCACATATGTATCATTAGTTACTTACATTGAAACATACAGACGTTGCATTTTATAATATTGCATATCTGTGTTTATTAAATAAGTACTCGTATCTGGGTTTCGTATAAGTAATAAATAGGTACGCCTACTTGGCCATATAATCAAACGACGTTCAATGTCACGGGTGAATGTCTAAATCATATTATGACCTAGCTAAATCATAAATCAGACATTGCATCTTTTATCGCACGCATTCATCGCTTGAACATATGAATTAAATATATGACACGAGAATGAATACGAGAATGAATCTCTCTATGCTGCCATTGCCAAAGCAAACAGCAGTTCGCTTCATCTACTCACAGATTGATTAATAATCTAGGAAACACACCGATGCGACATGCGCAAGGAGTTCGAAAATATGAGGAATGCCTATTATTGAAAGAATGTTCGAAATCGGATTTTCGGTGTGAGTGATTATGAGTGTCACAGAAGCTGATAGTCTTAAAAGATACATCAGCCGACGTGATAAAAATGATATTTCGTCGTCGCCAGAGCAAAACATGATATGAATTAAAAATCAAACCTTTCTAAATGAACAATAAAGGGTTTGGTAAAAAATATATTTTTACTCGCATGGAGATAAAATGAAAAATAAACACTTTAGATCTACCAGCGAGTCTACAGATCTACCTGCTATCAGATTTACCAGATCCATGGATCTACCGGATCTTACCACCTAGAAAAATATGTACTCTAAAAATTCATAAAAAATATCAGAACCCACCTACCTTATAGCAACTGTCTTATAGCAATTCACAGGGAAAACTATAAATTATATATATCAATAACAGGTTTTCGACTCATTGTATATATAGCAGATTTAAAAAAAAACAACTCTATCTCGTCCAATAAATTATGTCAAGGCTGTAAACCGAATTCAATGCAGAAATTAATGGAACAGTTTGTAACTTAATAGTGTGCAAACCTTATTTTGTCCATATTGGACTACGACGATGTTAGTTGTTTAGACACAAATAATGCATTCAGAATAAACTTACGAAATACTTTATTGCTCAGCAATCGTGAAAGTGAAAATTTGCATACTCTATCTCTTCTCTATAATATATTATCGTAATCCCACTCTTCACTCATTTATCTAGTCATGGTTTGCCCCTCTGTTCTAGCCAGGATAATAAACTCTCTATTCCAAAACACCAGTCGTCTTCATATTCTCACAATCCTTTACTGTCCATGAAGACAGTTGCCTTTTCACGTCAGAAACACTCAATCACAATTCACTTTCACCTAGTCATTAAATAAACATTATTTCTCTGAATAAACTTAGTTCTGTACCCTATTCTGTATTTCTGGTCTTTCCTAGATATTTTTTGCCCTTCGTTTTTATTTTTGTTTCGCCTGTATTGTTACCGCACTTAGATTCTCATTTTATTTCCCAATTGTTGACTGGAAGAGTTCTTAATGATAAGTTCGCCAATTTAATTGGTTATGTGATAAAGATTGAATTGGTTTATAATTAATCCTAGAAAATATCATTTTATAAAATTTTCATTGTTCTTGGCTGTTGGACACCCTTTCCCCCTTACAGACTCTTAGAATGATCGGAAAATAGAGAAAAACTATATTTTTTTGATTTTTTTATCGACGAACACTCCCAGAACAAGTAGGTTTCTACGGCACTGCTGATATATAATTGTCACCCACTGCGTCGGGATTGATCTGTGAGTGTAAAAAAAGTTCTACCAGTTACAGGCGATTAAAATAGAGTTATCGCTCCGAATGGTTAGATTAATTTTAAATCTTTGGCCCACGCCTCCAACTTTCCGCCATAAATGCCTCGTAAGGAAACGGTCGTATAGAGACTCAAACATCGTACAGCCCGTTTTATGAAACGTAATAAATAAAAGCGAACATCGTCGCTTGTAATAATATTATACGATTACGAAATAATAAGTACGGTGGCGGTGGCTGGCTCCCCGAATCGGCGCGGTGGCGGTAGGTTGGTGTTGTGGTTGCGGCGAAAGTCCCGTTTGGTGTTGTTGTGGTTATAAAACGAGCGATTGTTATAACAATAAGACAGGTCGTTAGTGGCTCAAAGCCAGGTTCGCGCTCGAATCTCAACAGAAATCGCCCGCCGGCATTTTCCGGCTTATCAACAGTAATAATTGCCCTCTTCAAAATATTGTATTGTGCATGCACTCGCAATGCATGATTTATTTGTTCAATGGAAATATATCATTGTAAGAATGTTACTTATTTTTTTAATTGTATACGTTAATCCATGACCTATCTATCTTAACCTTAACTTTTCTGTGATACGATTGATTTTTTTTTAATTTTACAGGAGGCACAAGAAACATTGCATTGAAAAATAGTTTAAAGTAAACCTATTATTAAAACAATCTAACAGAAACAAGTACTAGATATGAGATTGTTGTTTTTTTTTTGCCTTAACTCGAAATTGAATCAAGTTGATAGATAAGAAGTATTTAGTAATCAATTGTTTGGTTTCAAAAATGGTAAGTTTCTACATACAACACAAAATAGGTTCCATTTACCGTAAAACGTACATCAAATATGACATTTTTGCAATAAAGTCTTACGTACTGAGATTGCCGATGCTACGAGCGATCCTGCCATCTGAGTCTCAACGACTGTGGAACATAACAATCTACCGATCTAGGTATACGTGGTTACGCCACTGCCCAGCAGACGGCACCTCAAATAGCGAGGATTAGAAGCAATTACAACCTATAGCGATCTTTGTCCACAGTAGTTTCTGGGGTCGGGTTACCAATGGGCAAATTAAAAGTAGGTGACAACAGGCCAGGCATCTACCCTGTTGTATTGACACCATGGTTGGCCCGACTCCGGGCTCAAGACCTATCCGGCAGCCTAAGACACGGGGTGGACTTTGACCTGTCGTCACCTATTCTTAGAAACGACCCGTTGGCCACCAGATCTCGGGTGATTACGTCGAGTAAAGGGCGCTACGGGCCTGCGATATTTACAAGTGACGGAATGCCGCGTTATTACGTCAGGTTGAGGTCGCGCAAGCGACTTCGAGCCTGGAACCGAACGGGTGGATGGAGAAATCCATCTAAATTTGGTAATTAGGGAGTGAAGCTGGCCTGCTGGGTTTAGCTTTGCTTGCCCAGTGCTTCGCTATTAAAGCGTTGATATCTAAAGCGTTGGTGAATTATTATGTCAAAATTTCATGCGTTCATCTCGGGGAGATATAACGATAGAGTTCGTTGAAACTTAAATCTAACAATGATCGGTTTACCGGCCTTGCTCAACTGACAAATGGCCGGGGAAGCCTGGAAGCATTATGCGACCTACTCGTAAGACGCGGGGTTTAATTGTTGACATATCCTTAGAAACTATCCTATGGCCACCCGATCTCGGGTGGCCTTCCGAGTAAAGGACGTCTCGGATCCGCGATATTTCCGATCGACGGAATGCCGTGTATAATACATCAGGAAGAGGCCGCGCAAGCGACTTCGAACCCGGTACCAAACGGGTAGATGGAGAAATTTGTCTAAATTTGGAAGTCAGGAACGTGGGTACACACTGTTTGACTTTGCTCAGTGCCGCGCTGTAAGGGTTAGCCTCTGAAGGGCCGTGGTGGAGTTGAATTTATGGATTGTATTGTCTGCAACTCCTTGCGCTCATCTAGATACGATATAATGATAACGTTCGTTGGAACGCCTCGGGAGGGTGGGTTCGCCCGTAGCATGTGTATTAAATCAAACCCTGTATTGACACCTTCCAACTGCCTTAGATACCTTTGAGAGGTGTCAAAGCTACTGGCGAATCCGTCAGGTCAGGATATTTTACCGACTGTTGTTGTTCTATAACCTTGAGGTGAACGCAGATACTTTGGAGAAATACAATCCATCATCAAGCTACGCCAACAACACGTCCGAGTCCAAGTCCTTACGGCGAGGCACTGGGAATTGATACCCAGCGGGTAACCTCAAGGGCGTAGCTAGGATTTTGTTCAGGGGGGGGGGGCAGGCAAGGGAAAACTATTAATATGCATGCTACAAAAACGTTTATTAATTTGTTTGACTTAAATATTTAATTTGAATATAAATGTTGTGAATGATTATTAATGCAACGTTGCTTAAAATTATTTACTCTTCGTTTCGGAAGCACTCCGAACAAGTGCTTACTGACCAACATGTGCTCTGGGGGGGGGGGGGCAGCTACACTCCCTGCCCGTACGCCCTCGGATATCCTCATTCCCTGACTACGAGTTTGTACAGAATTCTCTATCAGTCAGGTCTGGTCATTTGACCTGAGTACATACCGTTTGTAGCGTTTATCGATTGATCACTTATCCATTGATCATTCAAATATTATAAACTACATAGTTTGTATTATGTTTTTATTTTACTGCAAAAAAACACTTAAAACAATAACATATAAAAAGTTATTTAAAAAACACATTTTCACAAAAGTGACAAACGTTCCCTTTACTCAGTTATAATTCGCTTTAGGAAAGGAAAGAATAAAGCAAGCTTTTTAACTCAAACAATCAAAAATGTACGGACTGCAAAATTATTACTCGACTAAACATGATTACACTTTAGGTATGTTTGTATAAATAGATAGATAAATGGCCGTTTCCGTGGCTCTCTCGAATGCGGTGCAAAGCATCGCTCATCGTGGCCATTGCCATTAGTCGTTAACTTAACAGTGTATTGATAGGAAAATAGGAGGCGATTACGAAGTACGAAGAGAGAGATGGAGAGAGTTGAAAATATGTTGTTTTCCTAGCAAATGAGCAATTTAACGCCGCAGGCGAAATGCATTATCCGGACACTGGCAGAATGTTCGGACAATAGGCGGAGATTTAAGATATCGAGCGGCACATTTTAATAAGCTCGCGTCGCGATGCAGTCGGCTCACGGAGAAGGGAGGCCTTCCGCAAGGGCCAATTAGCCACGCGAATAATTAGAACAAGCGAGTTTCTCAACTTTTCATGATTGCACAAGCAAACATATCAGAGCAATAATAAACGACCTTAAGACATTAAAATTTGTGTTTAGGTCGTTTTTATTTGCTTTGTAGTAATTTATTTTGAAAAAGATTTACATAAATTCTTAATAGTCTCTGGCTTGTATAATTATCGCCCTCTGGAGTACCTGCTTGTATCGAATGACAGAAAGAGAGAAGGAAAGAGTCTCTCTCGCTCTATCTCTCTCTCTCGCTCGCCCTTACTCTCTCGATCTCTCTCGCTCTATCTCTCTCTCTCTCTCTCACACTCTCTCTCGCTCTCTCTTTCTCTCTCTCTCTCTCTCCGCTCTCTCTTTCTTTTTTTCTTTCTTCTTTCTAACTTTCTGTCACTCAACATAAGCAGGTACTCCAGAGGTACACAGACTATTAAGAAGTTACGTGATTCTTATTCAAAATAAGTTATTTACTAACTAAAAGCAAATAAAAAACGACCTAAATACAAATTATAAAGCTAAAGGTCGTTTATTATTGCTCTAAAATTTTTGCGTGTTTTATTTCTCATTTTATCTCATTTTATCTCACTTATATCTCATTTTATCAAATTACTCAATGTTGTGTTGTCACTGTAGTTTGTCACTGTAGTAGGGGCTACAAAAGTAGGTACCGTATTATCTAAATAAATGCCATCAGCCAAAACGCACCGACAACGCTTGCATAGCTTTACTGAACCAAGACCAAAATGAAAGTATTATAAATAATATTGTTATTTCCGACGAAAAAGCGATTTTGTATGATAACCGTAAGCGTTTATCACAGTGATTGAATCCAGGATACGCTTAAAACATAAAATCAGCATGAGCATGGGAACGTTCTGGTGGCCCTGTACCCGTGTTATCCATTACAGCTTCTTGCGGCCTGACACAGCAGTTAATGCAAACGTGTACTGTTAAGAAATTAAACAACAGAGGAGGAGTTTATATTCTTAATATTCTACTAATATTTATTGTTTTATTAAGAATATTTATTTCCACAACGCATGGAATGTGCCATTGCACTGTATGATTAGGTTAGTTGTAAGATAATGCCACGTGATAATAGGCTCGCCTTTTTGTATTTTTTTTAAAAGTGCAAATAAAAAGTTTAATATAATTATTACCAATTAACCCTTTCGTTTAAGTGATCCGAAACACAATTACTGTCAAAATAAATAAATTATAAGACTTTGTCGATACTGCCACGATTGTAAGACAGATATCTAGTTGCATTTAGACAGATATCTCGATGTCACCATGACAGATGCGCAGACACGAACCAACCGCTGTTTGTATATTTTTATGGGCGGAGGAAGATCCTACCAGACTCTTATTAAATTAAAAACTAGGTAAATGTAAGCCAGACTCGTTTCGTAAGACAGACTTCGCAATATAATAGTGTTCTAAAATCAATAGCAAAGCTCAAAAGTCAGCGCAGCTTTGCAAAGCTTCTCTTTGTTTAGCCAATATTTTAAAAAAATATTCCTAATAATATTAAACGAACGTAAACGTAATATTTTAAATATATAATTTTATTATATTTATTATACACAAGCTGCACCCCGCCACGCGTTGCTTTAGCTTAGTCCCGATGCCCGTTTTATTATGTTCAACATATGGCGCTCCCATTGATATAAAATATTTACTAAGTATAGCATTTGTTGCTTTTACGTCCAACAGATGGCGCTGTAACAACAAAGTTTTTAACAGCAACAGGTGTGATTATAAAATAAACACGCGCGTATTCGAATGCAAAATTGTGTCAAAATTTCAAAGCAATAGATAAAGAACTTTCGGAGATTTAGAATTATGGCCAAACGAAATATTATATATATACATAGATATAGATAGATATCATAGGTGTGGCATCTATATAAAAAACACGAGCGTATTCGAATGCAACGTTGTTTCAAAATTTCAAAGCAATCGGTCAAGAACTTTCGGAGATTACGACCAAACAAACATTTACATTTTTATTTATATAGATGTTGTAGCTGACCTGTTATTTATAATATTATATAATTATATTATGTCTAATTCTAGTTGATTATAATAATTCTCTGTGAAGGAAGAAAGAACGCGAGAGAAGGAGAGAATGTGTGTGTGCGAGAGAGAGAAATATAGTTCTCTAGCGCTTATTTATTGTCCACATTATGCTCAGGGGAGCCCTCGACGAGACTTAGCAGAAGCACGTGACGCAATCAGACCCGAAGACGAATCGTCGAGTCCCGGTGGTACCTATCAGCAGCCCTGTGGGTTTAAGTAAACGTCCATAGACTACTATAAATTACTGCGTATCGACGTTTTAATACTCGTACTTACAAATGTTTTTATAACCGACCTGCCGGATTTATGAGCTTCAATAAACAAAGACTTCGGGAATATCCCCGAGAAATATACTATACGTATGCATGCGTGTTGTTTGAACCGTGTGACATGTGATCATCGAGAGGGAGGTGTTGTGCAGACGTGCGACGACGACGAGGAACGCCCCTATCAATAAACACGACTTTTGTCGCTTGAGCGGGAAAAATTCCATCTGCACGATTTATATTACCGACCGACCGACCCACACCACGAAATACAATACCCACATTAAGCGACACTTACATTTCCCATTTCATTCAATGGCTCCGAATAAAATACATATATCATCATATTGAAATGAAATATATTATTTTTATGACGGTGTCTCGTATTCAGGCTTAGTCCTTGTGGAAAAATGTTAAATTCGAGAATTAATAATCGAAGTTTATAATATTATATAACAGGGACGGGACACTTACCCATATGGGCGACTTGAACCGTAGAGGTTTAAAATTCGAAATTTTAGTTTGACTCTGTCAAAATGTTATGGTGGCCTCTAGTATGGCTAAAAGTTACATCAGTGAGATAGAGCTACCAGAAGTGAGTGTATGTCGTGTTTTGCTTGATGTAATGGAAAATATCGTCTCTCCCAATTTGATCACTGCTGCGGCCAGTAACAAAATACGAATTAGATTAAGATTTTTTACTGTCGTAATTACTTGACAAAAGAGTTTCAATCACTTACCTCTAAGTTATTAGTGTTTGTCAAGAGATGCTCGTTTCGTTATTGTTATTTCGAATTTTGTTTGTTTCCTGTTTCTTAATTTTTTAATGTACTTAATTTTATTTCTTTCTATCATATAATAAAAATATTGATTAGCAGTATCACTTGTGATTTTATAACATAACTTAAAAAAGTTATATTACTTAAATAAATA
The DNA here is from genome assembly GCA_027564375.1 of Micropterix facetella. Classification (NCBI taxonomy): domain Eukaryota; kingdom Metazoa; phylum Arthropoda; class Insecta; order Lepidoptera; family Micropterigidae; genus Micropterix; species Micropterix facetella. Next base: position 31,778,362 of record JAOPUG010000276.1, on the reverse strand, counting down.
TTACAATTTTATTTATTTCAATATCATCGAATCAGCATGTATGGTCAAGTCTCCCTTTTTATTGCTTTAATTCTCCCGCCTGTGGGGACACATTAGCTATATACCTACCATTTTTTATTTTTCCCTCATTATATACAACATGTTTTTTTTTTCAAAATGGTCAAACTCTGTCATCGTAAATTACGACAAAATCCATCGACAATGCATATAACTTTTTAAGTTTTGAAATGTATTTTGGGAAAAAAATGTCTCGTTAGTTTTTCTTAACTGCCCTATTGTTTTCACCAAATATATACCAAACTACATTAATATAAATATGATGGCTTTTTCTGCATTACTAGGTGAAGATATTAAAGACAATTGATCAAATTGCAGCTATAGAAATATATAAAACAGCCAAGATACGAGGTTTTTTCCATTCTTTTTTAATCTAACTTGTAAAGTAGGGCGACAACGGTATTTCTAAATACGACATATCATTGTACAACAGTTCTTTTCAACTAATTAGAATATGTCAAACCTACATTCCTTTTAGATTTATCGTATTCGTTTACTGAACATAACCTTTCATATTAGCGAAAATGACGCGGAGCAACTAATCCAGTTATTAAGGTACCTACCTCTCTCAAACAATGAAAAACAGACATTTTGCAGTCAAATTTAAGTGACTTCCGCTTGCTCTTAAACAATAATAAACTATGAATAGCAAATTTCTTAATTTACAGTACTATGATGCGAAATTTCAATATTTTGAATTTTTACTGAATAAAAATAAATAAAGTCATCACGTTTTTGTATTTTAAATTTTCCTTGAAATGTATAGGGGCAAACAACTTGAAGCCATATTGTTAAAACCTACCAAGTAAATACTTAAAATGTAATGAAGTCATATTTTTCATTCTTTTAATTTTTTCATTATATTTCAAAAAAAATGAAAACGATATTATTTGTTACGCGCACCTTCAGAAGTTCGGTCTATTGCGCTCCGCTGGAGTATCGCTTGGCGTAAGAATTATATCTCCGAGCAAGCAATACAGTCGAGTACCTATAGCTTGACAAATTATTCCGCTTAATGTAGCCGATAGCAGCCCATTAAAACCCTCTTCATAAATGGTCCAATTCAAGTAAATTGCTATAACGGTCTATATAAAACACAAACTAAGAATCGAGAAATGTTTCCGAAAATATTGAACAGTTTTTGAATGTTAAAATGAAATGTAATGAAAAAATTCTAATTAAATACATTGCGTACACATACTGAACGTCATTCATTTGCAATTGCAATTCGTTTTAAAAGTATTGTGGAAAAATGCATTGTTACCTTTTACTTAACTCACGTTCTGCAAACATTTACCAAACTATTATTAATACAAAGATGAATGTTGTACAATATTTGTCTCAAAATATTTTAATCAATTGTTTGATTTGTGGCTATAAATAATGATAAACGTGAATGTTTGAAACAAAAAGAAAATTGATATCATTCTTTTTATTAAAACTTCCAAAGTAGGGCGGACAAGGGTATTTTTAAATACTTCATTAGTTTTTCTACAACTGCACATTAGTTTTTCTACAACTAAATAAAGCATTTGGAACGTTCGTCTCTTTTCGATTTACTGTATACATTTATTGAACATAACCATTTTATATTAACGAAAATGACCAGGAGCGCGGGCAGCGAAATGGCACTATATGAAAACTATTTTTTCCCCTTAAGTAACGAAGGCTTAAATGAAATAAAGCTGTAGGTGATTTTTAATTCAATATTTTAAGTAAAATTTCATTTGCGTTTCCATATTAAAACAGACAACAATTTTGCAAACTGCAAAAGAAATTTGAGGGTAATTTTTTATGGAAGCAACTTCAACGGCTCAGTAAAATTTAATGATATTTGCTAAAGAAGTAGTCGAGATAATAATTAAAAAAGAAACTTACTTCTTTTAGATAGGGTCCTGTAAAGTTAGAGGACAATATTCGTCGTTTGTTTTTTAGTTTCTTGTGTTTTTATTTAATAGTAAAGTTAGTAATAACTAAGTGAATCGAAAAGTGGTTCAATTGCCCAGTCCGCCACCTACCTCCCGAAATATGGTTAAATGAGGTATATATTCCCAATTTCTAAATATATCAAATTGAGTATCTATATTGATGGTTTTATTTGATGAACACCTGGTTTCGAACGACCGCCATTAAAATTGTGATTCGATTAATCGTCTCATCCCTGTGCAATTGTAAGCAATTACCAAGCAATTTGGCGTAATCAAGTCGAACACTGGCGAAAGTCATCGTGTGACCCACCGCGGACTGTAGCTAATAAAAGTTATGATAACAACTATAAAATTTTAATTTCGCAATAGCGAGGAACTGCAATGAAAATAATTATTATGGACTGATATTTTGCTTTACGATGGCCAAATTGCCATCGCTAAGAGATATCAATGCGCAGACAAATAAAAATTGCACGTTTGACCACTCTATAATTAAGAGAATCGGCACGCACTTGGAAAAAGTAATATTTCAATTGTAAGTTGTCGTCTTATCTGCAAATCTTTGTTTTGCGTTTGGCAATAGAGTCGATTCGGAGATAACCGAAATAATAAATTCGTGGCAATCGGTCAAAGTCGCAAAATACGACGTTTGACATATTAGATATGTTCTAATTGGCCAACTTTTAATTTCATTCCCACGAGTGTGGGCAGTCGCCCGATACCGAAATACTTTCAGCAATATTTTCACGTGTCTTTTTGTCACTGATAGTGCAGTGCGAGTTCAGAAACCTCTTCCTAAGGGCCAACCCTCACAAAGCCACGGATTTATAGCGCGGTTCTCCGTTGCACGCGCCTTGCATTGAGTAAAAACATAAAAATGCACGATTTATAACTGTCAAAAAGTCGAAACGAGATGGCGGCCTGAATTAACGCCGTATAAATCAGATTTAATTCAATGGCTGCTCTCGTAAGATGTGTTTATGTCCGAGGATTCGATTGTTCGGCCGAGGCAGAGCGTGGTCATTCCCTCCCCCTCGCCCTCCATCTCCCCTCTCTTCTCCATTTCTTTACAACCTCAGCCAATATTACCGAATTGGTATTGTTAAAATATAATGGGACATGATTTTATAATGGGCGAAGGAAAAAGGATAATTATATACTTTCTATATCGTTAAAAATTAAAATACGGCAATAAATATATATTTCGAACCATGGAATAAGAGGATTGCTCCATATTCGCCTTTATGATCGTGGATAGATTTTGTTAAATAGTTATTATATTAGGTAATATTCAAGTGAACTTGAAAAGTGTCACATGCTATGGGCGAACCGCCGATCCTGGACGTTATAACGAAATATTTAGTTTTCTCACCCAGAGACGAACTCAAGGACTTTCTGGACGAAGATGATCCACTTTGCCAGTTCGACCTGAGCCCGCGAGAGCCCAACTCCTCACCGCAAGGCACTGGGAATTATCAAGCCCAGTTGGGCATCCTCGCGTCCTCACTTCCAGATGTGGCCAGATTTCTCCGACCTCCTGTCTGGTAATAGGTTCGAAGTCGCTTGCGCGGTGTTCTACCTTAAATAAGCGGCAATTCCTCACTGGTATATGTCGTGGGTCCGAAGCGCCCTTTACTCGGCTGGCCACCCGAGATCGGGTAGTCAGCGAATCGTTTCTGTCGTGGGTCCGAAGCGCCCTTTACTCGGCTGGCTACCCGAGATCGGGTAGTCAGCGAATCGTTTCTAAGGATAGATAGCTTAAGGTATCCATCTATCACCGCTTCCTTAGGTCGCATTGCGCTTCCAAACTTCCCCGGCTATTCGTTGTTGAGAAAAGGCAGGCAGACCGACCAGTGCATCAAGCAACCATCATGCTTAAATTTTCATCGTCGAGTCACCGCTTTACCGGGATACTTGGGGTCTGGCCATGTCGCAGCATATATCCGAGATGCAATGTTGGTTTTAAGACTATACTCGGGCGAGCCGTCACCCCGAGGCATTTCAATGAACTTTATCGTTATATCGCCCCGAGATGAAACGTACAGAATTTTGACATCATATATCCGCAATCTCACTACACTGCAGCCTGTTAGAGTCTGACGCCTTAATAGTGAGACACCGGGTAGCAAGCTATCCGGCGGGCTTGCCTTACTCCTTAACTACCAAATTTAGACGGATTTCTCCATCCACCATTCTGGTTCCAGGCTCGAAGTCGCTTTCGCAACCTATACCTGACATGATAACGCGGAATTCCGTAACTCGGAAATATCGCGGACCCGTGGCATCTTTTACTCAGCAATGCTCACCGGAGATTGGGTGTCCATCGGTCGGTCGTTTCTAAGGGTAGGCGACGACAGGTCGACACCAACCCCCGCGTCTTAAAGAACATATTTTCTCAGACTCCTCCAAGTATCAGTCAGTGACAACAAGGCCGGTATGCCCGCCATGTGCGCTAGCTGTCCAGTTCCGACCCCAGATCCACCGCACAGCGGGTTTACCAGGTAGGTCCCTCATTCGAGGAGGTTCCTGGATAGAAGCTGCCCCGCGAGTTGACAAGTCGGCCATCATAGCCCAAACTACACGGAACCGTTAGGAACGTAGACACGGATTGATTGTATGTCACCTGCTACGGTCGAACCCGTCCACCCCGGAGCGTTTCAGCGAACTTTATCGCTATATCACCCCGAGGCGAAACACAGAGACTTGGGGA
>JAOPUG010000276.1:31696221-31707963 GCA_027564375.1 Micropterix facetella | reverse complement strand
CACACCTCTCCCTCCCCCGTCCTCACTTCCCCTCTTCCTCCTCCCCTTTCCCCTCCCCTTTCCCCCCTCCCACTGCTGTCACTTCCGGCACTACATAGTGTCTACAGCGTTACGCGTTACGGGATTCAGTCAGTGAGTCAGTGATGAGCGTAACTATGTTTCACTCTGTAATTATTGATTTTATTAGACATTATTTAAGTACCTAATAAAGAAATACCTAAATACCTGTGGCGTTTACGAAAGAAGGCTTTACCTACAAATAATATTGGAAACGCTATATGCCTACTGCCCATGAAAATTCGGGCTTTCTATGGGTTACAGATTCTGATTGGTCTCGTGGTTGGTTCGCATATAACTACTCTATGGTCTCGTCAGTCAAGAATACATGTATTAACTTGTTTAATACATTATTGTTATCTGTTAATCTTATCTGTGGCTCGTCTGACATTCCCTTAAAGCTTTATTTATATTATTTCCCTCCTCAAACTCATGTCTAATTCTTAAACTTAATAAAATATGTCGAGAAATAGCAAATTGTAGAATATTCCTGTTTTGATCGATGCATCTGACTGATGGCGAGAAAGACGTCGGCGACTGCAATTGAAGGTGTAATTGCGCGGAAATGGATCGCCGCGGCTCGAGACATGAGGGTCAAGGCTGCTCTGCTCGCCTCTCATCACTTACCATGTAAATGCATCGAGTGACAAAATGAAATGGATGTTGAAAGCCTTCGATTGTTGTAGTTATAACATACCCATTCGGGATTCGGTCACAATACCTTCGGTGGATTGTACAGACTGTGTTGTCACCCATCACCGAGAATAATCCAGACTTTTGTGTAATACCGCTGTTTGTAGATCCATGATACGTACCGGACTGTAAAAAGGTTCATTGGCCGACAATCATTTTCCCTTGAAGGCGATCTTCTTTTACTACTTTCCGTTGTTCAATTTCATAATTGTTTATTGAATTTGATAATTGTTTACAATTTGATAATTGGTGTTTCATTGATATGAAACACCAATTTCTGTCTGGTCAACTGCAGCCATGCGGCCTATCCTTAAACCTTCTAAGATCTCACTTCCCCAGTTTTACATAGATTATTTCTTTAGCTAATTTCACTCCCGCAATACTAGTCCCTAATAGTCTCGTAAATCCATAGGTCTGCCATCAACGTTGCTCGTTTTCCCGACGTTATTACGAGGGCGGGTAAATAAGTCCATGACTTTTTGAATGAGATATTTTTTATTAAAACGATTTAGGTATATAAAACGAAAATAAAACGATTATTTCTCTACATAATCTCCTTTAATCTCAATACACTTCGTCCAATATTTGTTAAATTTTTTATCCCTTCTAAATAAAGAGATTTGTCGAAATCCTCAAAATAGGCGTTTGTTTGAGCGATGACTTCATTGTTGGAGCCAAATCTCTTTCCCTCGACCCATTTCTTTAGGTTTGGAAATAGGAAAAAAATATTAGAGTTTAAATTCGGAGAATATGGCGGATAAGGGAGCAATTCGTAGCCCAATTCATGAAATTTTACCATGGCGACTACGCACGTATGCACCCGTACATTGGTGAAAGAGCACTTTCTTTTTTGCCAAATGCGGTCGTTTTTTCATTACAGCGTCGTTGGACCGGTCCAACAACTTTGATTGTCAACTGCTCCGAGTGAACCCGGCCACCCCGGAGCGTTTCAGCGAACTTTATCGTTATATCACCCCGATGCGAAACACAGAGACTTGGTGGACATAGACAATCTACGTACCAAGCTCCACCACTGCCCGTCAGAATCCTACACCTTACGGCGAGGCACAGGGAATTGCCATCCTGCGGGAAGCCTCACCCCCTGGCTCCAAGACTTGGTCGGATTCCTCCAAACACCCGTCCTGTCGCAGGTTCGAGGTCGCTTGCGCGGTCTCTACCTCAAGCGAGCAGCAATTCCTAACTGAAACTATCGCGGATACGAGGCGTCCTTTACTCGGCATGTCATCCCGTAAATCCATAGGTCTGGCATCAACGCTGCTCGTTTTCCCGACATTATTACGAGGGTGGGTCAATAAGTCCGTGACTTTCCGTGAACAACGCCAAACCGGTCTAACAAATTGGCATAATATTCGCCGTTGCTAGTTTTTCCTATTTGAAGGTAATCAATGTGGATTATCCGCGTGCATCCCAAAAAACTGTCGCTATGACCTTGTCGGCCAACAGATCACCTTGGCCTTTTTCGGCGCCAATTCACCCGGAGAAACCCACTGTTTCGATTACTGCTTGGTCTTTGATGTGTTGTGGTAGATCCATGCTTCGTCCATGGTTATGAAATGGCGCAAAAAATCGTCCAGATTGCGGTTGAACAACACCAAATAGTCCTTCGAAGTTGTCATACTATTGCGTTTGTGGTCGATTGTCAGCAAACGCTGCACCCATCCTGCCGCGCGATCTTTTAAAATCGAAACCACTGAGCCATGTGATTTGCCTATGGCTTCCAGAATCTCGCGCACTTTCAATCTCCGATCGGCCAACACCATATCGTAGATTTTTTCAATTGTTTCGGGTGTAGTGACCTCAATTGGGCGTCCAGAACGTACAGCGTCATTCGTGCTTGTACGTCTACAACGAAATTCAGTAAACCACGTCTTTACCATTGAAATTGATGGCGTAGAGTCCCCATAGTATTTATCAATCTTATCCTTAGATTGAGTGAGGGTTTTTGCCACAAAAAAATAATGCTTGATGAGCACAGGAAATACACTTTTTTCCATTATTGCAAAAATTCACGCGGTTGTCGGCTTTCAATGACTGTCAAAAACAAACGAAATGATGCAGCTTTCCCAAAATTTGACAGTAGTCTATCGACATATGACGGTTGGCAGAAACAGTGTTGCCATTCAATTTGCAACGTGAGGAATTAAAAAAGTCACGTATCAATGTAATCTAGATGTAGCGGCTGATAGGCCTAAATGATAGTCTTATCCTAAATCGTTTAATGTTTTCCCGCGTCCAACACGTATTATACCAAAGCTACGTGCCGAAATATCTACTCATCAGCTGGAAATACCTACATTGAGGCAAGTCTGTAATGATCATCCGGCGGCACGTGAGTCACGCATCGCCTATCTTCTGTAGGGACCTTCTTGTGCATAGTTCCTAATAGCCGGTCGACTCAGGAACTACAGGAGTTTTCCGACAAATTTGGCGCTTGGATGCCGGGTAGCAGAAAGATATGCCCATCTTATTTCTTTTTTTTAGGTGTGTTGAAGCCGCTCCTTAATCTCACGAATCAAACAAAGGTCCATGAGCCTAACTATCGAGTTTTATGTCAGCAAGACATGAAGTTTCCCCCGGTATCAAATCTTTGCATGATCCCACGCCTGCATCAGTACGGATGCGGCGTTCAGATTAAACTCGCCGTTTTCTTCTTAATTAACGAAATACGGCGACTATCCTTAAGGTTCATGAGGGAGAAGGATGCAGAAACTAGATCTATCGGCAGTTGCTCTTCGTCCTCGTCTTTTGTTAGGACAAACGGGAGCTTTCCGTATCATGCCGCCGGAGCATAACCTGGAACAGACACGTCGGTCATGTAAAAGTACTCTTTGTTATTTTTAAAATACGGTTATGAGTATATAACGTGGCGAAACAAACTCTGGTTCCTTGATTTCATTACGTCATCTCATATTTTCTTTATTGTTTCCCCTGCTGGTAGTTTAGCATTGCCTAGTATGTGTGTCCTCATGTTTTTTTCAATGAATTTGTTCGAGTATTCAAGGTTAAGTGAGCAAGGTAGATAGAGAAAAACTACATATGCCATTGTGGGGCTGACATCACCTTTCGAAACTGACGAAGATATATCTGATTGATTGATAATTATATGTGTATTCGATGACATTATGTCCGGAAATATTTATATAATAAGCCCTCCGCTCAACTGAGGCGGAGGAGGTCTTTCAAAACATCCGCGATGCGATTATTCGCTTCGGATGACAAGTCGAGCGGAGCTTTCGACATTCTGCGAAATATACACACTCGCCACGGCACCACGGCGCCGGACATCTCACCGAAGCTTTTGAAATATACCACTTCTACCCAATCACCTTCGAGCTTCACTTTATTTGACACTTGAAATTGTCAACAAGAAGAGGCGATCGAAGAGGGATATTAAGAAAAATTTTTTTTTCTTTAGCTTTTGTAAACTGTGTATTAAGTATGACAACCATTCTTGTGGCTATTGGAGAATTTCATATTTGTCGTTCTTTCGATTAATTTGGATAAACTTGAATAGTATATGTTCAACGATATCACATCAAGTCTTGGGGTGCTTTCGTCTTTAATCTGCGGAAAGTCCGCTTTTTCATCAACTTTATAGCTTGTTTATTTGGGTAATGGGAAATTCGTTTTTAGTAGGACCCCATTTTTAATTTCTTTCTCACTGTCGGGATTTGAGTCATAATGTAGGTAGGATGTCAGACAAGACGGAGTTGGCTGCTCTACCCTTCAAATTTAATTCATAGGTTGATCCAAATGCAATGAGTTTCAGGATGAGATTGTGCACTGTCATTTTATTTTCCAGCGAGAGTTATGCTTTTCGGCCTATTAACTAATACAGTTTTCAGGTGTGTTGACTTCCGTACGCTATGCTTCTGCGTAAGGCCCCTATCCGAGTACAATTCAAGGTATTTGGCGTCGCTCGCTTGTGGTAAATACAACCAAATGGATGCTGTTTAATTTTACCCGTGAACATGTCTACATTCTCAAAGTGAAGGTCACTCACACCGATTTTTGTCTCATTCGCCTGATTCGTCAAAGCTTCAGCAAGATTTAAAAAAAATATCTAGTTTTCTTTGCAAGACAAGTAAAGCTTCCTCGGGATTTTCATATACGGTTAGTGCAGCAGTATCATCGGCAAATATAGACACTTCTTATTCGTTAATGGAAGATTTGCATGTATACAGAATATACAAAAAAGGACCCATCATAGTGCCCTGGAGTAGGTACCTATTTCAGCATTGATTTTGTGAAGAGATTTTTCCCTTGTCACAAAAAAGTGTCCATCTTTGAGATCGGACTTTATAAGAATAGGTAGTAGTATATTGGGAGGGTTGTTTTAGTTTATATAATATGCCATCGTGTTAAAACGGTTAAAAGCCTGTGATATAACTAAAAAAGCTGTAGAGAAATATTTCTTTTGTTCAAAGGTAGCATTTATGTATTCAACTAGCCTGTAGACTTGCCCAATCGTTCCATGTTGCCGTCTGAATCCAATCGATCTGGTATTAGTTTAGTTTGATCAAAAATCGGAGTTAGTTTTATTAGAAAGAGAGTTGAGAAACTAATCAAAACGAACGTCATAATATAACTGATAGATTGAAACGAATCGTAAGCACTCAAAAACTTTTACAAACATCGAAACACTCATTCATTAAAAAGAATCATCTCACTGAATCATAGAATTATAATCAGATAAACAATTCAGCGATCATTACAGCTCAATTTCGATACTATGAAATGAATAAACGTCATGTAGATAAAATGTCATAATTTGGATTTTTTTTTAGTAGGTGTTAAAAACCTCTCGGAAAAATTAGTACCAGATAATTAGAGAGAAGTCGACACGGTTGAAAAATGCAATGACAACTCTACAGATTCTGAATGAATGGTTTGAGTGGGCGTCGAATGCATTGAAATGAAAGCAAAGTTTCGCGCTGCATTGTATAGGTAGTGGCGGATCGTCGAGTCGTTTGCGGATGGTGAGGAACGAGTATTCTGGCACGAATGCCTACTTTCCGATACAACCGGAACGAGCAGCCATCGCATGAAATAGGTGCACGGAACCGCCTATTGTTGATCTCCACCAGCTACATGCGTTTATAAAACACAAAATGTTTTGTTCGTTGACGATGAATCAAATCGATTTATTATGCCTTCAGAGACACTATACAGACTTTATGATCCTACTTTCTCAACATAAGCTATAAGAATGCAAGTGAGGCAATCCTCACAAATATCAGCAAGGTAACAACACGATAAGACCAGAAAAGTTCACAATACCATCGGTTGTACCTACTCCAGGAATACATAATATACCATCGGTTGAATCACTTGCGTAGAAGCTTCTGAATTCATAGACAGAGAAATTGTTCAAATATATAGTTTAAAAAGATATACTAAAAAGAACGGGAAAGAATGGTAATAGAGAGAAGGTATGGAAATTAGAATACTTTGGTTACAAAATAAATAATTGTATATGCCCATCCGATGATCGTGAATTTCTCCATTGCAGAATACTAACCCACACCTGGACGAAGCTATCGAAAACTAGAGACGGTTGAAATAAGAGAGCGTGCTGCAGGCCAAGTCTTTTCTATCTAAGATACTTGTCAATTAAACAGAAAACGGATACCTTGCTTAGTCTATACATCAACGGCCATACAAGATTTGTGAAGAGGAAGACTTAACTAAAGCAGAGACTGAGTAAAAATGCGATTCACCAAGAAATTAGAAATCTCAGGCACGAAATTCTAACATCCGAAGTGAAAACGGATGATGCAAAGTATTATGGTTGTTCGAAGATGATGAGGAGTGGTGTGTGGTGTGTGACTGGCGCCGGCGTTGCGCGCCGTCTCGTCGCATCGCGCCTTTTTGCACTCATTACTTCGGCATTACTCCGCAGCATGCCAACAATGCAAGCGCAATTTACGCCCGCTTCTGTCGTCTCACCTCCGTCCAGCCATTCGCCACATTCATCTTTATTACCCCCTTACCAACGCCTCAGCCCTACCTCACATGCGTAATCATATTCAATTTTAATAAAGAAGGAAAAAAACGAACGACTCGACCACCTTGACTCTAATCAACAACTGAGAGCTTTTCTAAAGCAGTATTACACACCATATCATAATAAACTAATATATAGATACTTATATACTGATACGTGGTTAAGTATAACACTTTTTAAATATCGGTAGCTTAGGTTTTAAATGCTAGTCAATTATCTTTGGCCACCAGTTTTCTACAATTGTGGCTACGTTATCTGGTTATGTCGTCATGAAGTAGATTCTCCTCTTTACGTGATTATGCTCTGGATTTCTATTTCTACTTAAGAAATATTTTTATTTTAATAACATTAATGTACATATTAATTACAAAGTTTGATTCTACTCGGCTTCCATTATGTCAGCTATGGGGTGCCCTCAAGTTTTTGTGCTGGTTCTCTTCCTGTGGAACGTTTTGTTCGACGATCTACTGGGTCTTGCCTCACATGAAGGCTGTATTACACGCTTCCGTGGATGATGCGCTGCTTCTTGTGAGAACAGTCGGTCTAGAATCAAAGAGAAGGGCGGTGGCATCCCTTGATCTTATTCTCTCATAGAGCGAGCAAACCCGATTCTTTTTCTCTCCGGGCCCTTCTCTGAAAGGGCGTCTTCATCGTGATCCGGTATTCTGCATGAGGGGCACCTCGGTCAAGTTTTCCAACCATCTTCGCTACCTCGGTGTCACTCTTGATCCATCCGGTTCCTGCACGGAGCATGTACGGGTTGAATCCAAGAAGACACGCGACCTCTTCCTCATTTTATGTCGGGCAAGTCGCACAGACTGGTGTATCTATACGCTTTCCTGCTGTGCCACCATATGGCGTGGTTTGTTTGATTTCCAAACAATACGTGAGCTGGGAATAGCTTTCTAGAAGCAATAAGAGCGGCGCTTCTTCGTGGTCAGCGTCTTCCTATGATCGCGATGTGCATCACGTCGATTAAGCATTGTAAATTTTGGCGGTTGTGTTACAGAGTGCAGCGATATCGTAAGTCACTATGAGTCGTGCGGTTGAATACTCCATCACCGTCAACCCGAATAATATGTGGCCTTAGATTAGTGTGTGTCAGGAGTGCGCTTAAAACATTGTTTCCTTATCATGTTCTAACACGAAAAACCTGCATTTCGCATCCTGGTCTCTATACCAGAATGCGAAACAGCGAGTCAAGATGACTTTAGAGCTAAATTATTTGACTTTGCACTCACTGATTGCCCCTGGTCCATATGCGGTAAAGATCGTCAAACCGTAGAGCACAATATATGGTCGTCTTCTATGCATTCGGTCGTACTAACTGCTGGATGCGCTCGGCGATTACCTTAGTGGGTTTCTCAGCAGGTACCCTAAACGTGTGAGCAACAAGGGGTTCTTTGCAGCCTTTAGTCTAGTCGTATCTCATTGCGTATGGTATTTGGAGGAGTTCAGAAAACTGGGTACGTCCCCGCCTGGAAACAGTAACAATACCATACTTCTTTCTCGACATCTACAATAACGGAATAAACTGAATTCGTTCTCTTGTGTCGTTCACATACATAGGATCACTAAGTCTCCACCCTCTATTATATGTTCTATATTATAACATATAGAACATATAATAGAGGGTGTATACATATTTAATCTCTACTTTCTATAACCAGCTTTATTTTTAAAATATTGTTATTATACATAAAATTATTGCTAACCTACACGTTCAGCTAATTGAAGTGTCCTAAGATCGATTGGCTGGGGTAGAAGCCGTTTGTCTATTTTGCAAGTTCCTAAATGCTCGTAGACAAAACTACTACGTCAATAACTACATCTAAGCACATAGACGACCTCAGTCGCTAAAACTACTCGGGTGTGGTGCGGTGGGCGGTTCCCTGTTGCCCCCGGCCACCTCGCTGGACCATCAAATATATTTTAGCAACTTTTACCACAATTTTTTATTTTTTTCTGGCCTGCCCATGTTGAACTCCGAATTATTTGAGCAGCAGTTTTAAAAGAAGACGTTGCTATTGATGAAGTTGCACTATATACGAGTATATATACCTCTCACTCAACTGAACTTTGCTTACATTTGAGTTAAAATCTACTAGGGACAACCCGTAGCTTTAATAATAATATGAATTCGAAGAAGGTTCGTTTGTTTTCTAACCTAGGAACCTATCTATGGATATTTGTGCGTTCGAGGCGTTGAATGCAGGGCGTCTGGCGCCGAGTCTCATCAATAACCGATTAGTAATCCGGACGTCATCAGCTTCCAATTGACGATCTCAGCCTTCCGCGTTAACTCCGCCTGTTTCACACTCCTCGATATTAACCAAGAAAATTGCTTACGCTTATCTTGTTAGGTCTTTTATTTCAAGCACCACGTCTGATAACGGACTAATACATGGAGTCAGTTGTCTAGTTCATGTCGTCACTTGTCGTTCATGGCATAGCTATGGCTGTATAAAGCAAGGACTTAAATATAGAGAAATTGTAATCAGTGTCGATCTAGAATCTCTAGATATGTACTACAGCAAATGGAAACAGCGCTCTAATTCGGCAAAAATATAAGTCTGCGCATTTCACCTTAACAGTCAGCAAGACCACCTAATACTAACCGGCCTGTTCATTGGCCAAATTGTCGAACACTATTTTAACCCTACTTACCTTGAAATCACTCTCAATAGTTCCTTTCTTAGAACAAACACGTATAAAACCAGTTAGAAATTGACAACCAGCAACAAAATAATAGAGAAGCTAGCGAGCTTGACTGGCGTGGGAGTGCGGGCAGTGGGCAATCTCAACACTTCAGCTCTTGCGTTCGCGTATTCCACCGCTGAGTATTGCGTCTGATCCATGCTTAGCCATACCAGTAAGGTGCACGTACAGCTGAACAAGTGATTCCAGGTACCCTTAGATCGACCCCTTTATTCTTGTTACCCGTTCTGTCCCACAACGCAAGACCAAATATTAGGAGACATTATACTAACCGCGAATAAGTCAAGTGTACGGGCAATGGGATACTACCCGTTCTGTCCCACAATGCAAGACCAAATATTAGGAGACATTATACTAACCGCGAATAAGTCGAGTTTACGGGCAATGGGATACTACCCATACACAGTGTCGTGGACAGCACTCCCCCGCGGAACCCCATTTGACATACTCTAACCGATCGACCCTTCAACATGACGGAGACCTGGAAAGATCAGTGGAAGTCGGTTAATATAGCAAATTCGTACTTACGGTAAAAAATCCGTGGGCGCACATTAGCAGGTTTCGACCTCCCGAAGAAGAGCTGATATATTTTTAACTGACTGAGGACGGAACATGCCAGATGCGGCAAAATGCCCTATAAATGGGGTATATCCCCAACACCAGAATGCGACTATAGTGCAGAGCGACAGACAGTGAAACATGCCGTGGAAACTTGCCCGGTCACAAAGTCTCTTAGAGACTATCGAGAACTTGGATTGAATAATGCTACCCCAGACGCAAACCAATGGATGAAGAGTTCAATATTACACTGTAAAAATATTAATGACTATTTTACAATGTTAAAAATATTAATGAACAATTGTTAACAATATTAATGACTATTTTTATTGGATCGAAGCTCTTTTACAGGGGTTACGCTCGGCGAGAATGAACTGTCAAAAACTGTAACGGGACACTTTTGGTGAGACGCTTTACCATCAGAAGTGCGAGACACTTCCTCTTCATTTTGTTGTTTTATTTATGGCAGTTCCACACAGCTTGGCTGCTGTTTGATCGTCAGAAAGGTCTGTACCCCTCCCCCGCCCCCCTTCAATTTAACCTCCATACTCTCCTCCCCCTCCCTCCCCATCTCCCCTACCTCCCCTGCCCCATCACCCCTCCCCAGTTGCCGACCCCTGCTTCCCAACCCTTCCCCGCTTGTATAATACGACGCAATCAATTGGATTTGTGCTACTATTATTGCCGCTTTCTAACGGACTGTTGCGAAACTAGTGTTGATACCGCTATAATCAGTACTTAGCACGCCAGATAGATGGCAGATGGCAGTGCCGTTAAGAAATCTCTTTAAAATAAACATTGAATTAGTTAAGAGCTTCGATCCTATCGGGTGTTCCACGACACATCTGTCTTTTTTAAAAAAAATATTATTAGTGTTACTTTTGATAAGCTTAATGACTATTATAAGGGTAATATCACGTAATTTTACATGGTTTTTGTAGCACGGGACGGTTGTGCTATTTCATCTTGAGAGGGTTTTAATTTCGATTTGTAGCTTAGTGTCAAGAGAACACTATGGTTGAAACGTCTCCTCGGCGATTTATCTGAAAAGGTGGATAGTGGCAGAAAATACGAGGCACGAGTGCATACATCATAGGAGGCCTCTCCGCGCGCTAAACAATGTCCGGGAGATTATATGGATGAAAGCGAATGGGCGAACGAACGGTGCGATCGACTCGGCGGCCGCGCGGCCTCTTCTCGCCGTTCCGCTCTCCGCGCGACTCCAACGAAAGCCGTCATTATCAGATCATAAATAAAATTCAATATTGCAGTCACGACTGCGATCTGCACGCTGCGAGGAGATGCCAGATTGGCCGCCGCTGCTGGCCCTCTGCTGCGCCTCTCTGGTTTCCGACTCTTCGCATTGCTCAATGCAGCAATAAACCACCTCTATCTGAAGAGTAGTGATTCGCTTATATAATATATTTAAGGTTCTCGGTGTAGAATGATTCGGACACTAGGCAAGAAAACATGGATTTCGCGATCAAAAACACACACCACCTTCGGAATCTTTTCGCTTTTAATTTGTTTACTGAATAGCTAAAAAGTCTTTTACAGCTTTTCCTTTCTGGGCATATTATACAAATACAGAAAACCGTCCCTATTACAATGGCCCCACCCGAACCCCGCCCCCCCCCCGGGGGGGGGGGGGGGGGGCGGGGGGGGGGGGGGGGGGGGGGGGGGGGGGG